>JAODAL010080419.1:0-12254 GCA_025379985.1 Phyllomedusa bahiana | reverse complement strand
AGGGCAAAAATATGTTTTTAAATAGAGATTTTAGTAAAGGGAGCCAAAAAACAAATTTTCAGGAAGGGCAAATTTTTTATATGCTTAGAGAGGCCCTAAACATATTGACTGGGCCCCAATGGTTTTAAAATAGCAAAAAAAAAAATAAAATGGGAAATTTTTAAAAAAACATTTTAAAGCGCCCACTGTGGGGGGTACATACCTTTTGGTAATAAAAATAATTTTGAAACAAAAAAAAAAAGCTTTTCAGCTACTAAAAAGGAGGGCATAAAGGGGCACTAAAAACTAAAAGGAAAAAATAAAGTATGAAAAAATAAAAAGGCAAAAAACCCAGAGAAGAAAGCTAGAAAGTAAAAATAACCCCAAAATTTTTTTTACTTTGGGAAAAGGTAAAATTTTTTAAAAAAAAAATTTTTGACTTTTGAAAGAGTGAGGGAATTTTGTGGGGGGAATAAAGAAATAAAACCTATCAAACAATTTTTTCTCCACTCTATTTACAGAGGAAATGACCTTGCTTTTGATAGCAGGGATAGGTAAAATAAAACTTAAAGTTTCCTTCTAACCCGGGGTAGAAGTGCACCCTGTCTTAATAAGATTAAAATAGAAAAAATCACAGATCCGTGGTATCCCAACCGTGTCTTAAGGAGTAAAGTAATGTAAAAGATAACCCCCCTTTCTTAAAAAAAGAGAAAAAAAAAAGGGTAGTCCCAAAATTGGGGTAAGAAAAATGGGGTGCCAAATTTAAAAAAGGGGGTAAAAGTGATCCGGGAAAACTATAGCCGGGAAAAAATTTTAAACCTCTGTTTGGTAAAATTTTAAGTTTTCAAAAGTGATGCCACCTGGGAGTTAACATGAAAAAAATTTCCCCCTTTTTTTCCACATGGGTTTATGGGGGATTGGTCCTGTAAAACTAATCCTTCACTTTTTTTAGTTCTAACTCGATCATGATAAAGCATTTGATACTATGCCACAAAAAGGGTTGGAAAAGTAAAATGAAATGCTTTGGACGGGGGGGAAATGCTTGCAAGTGGGTAAGTAATTGGTCCTGATAAAAAAAAAAGGTTGGTGATTAACGTACTACTTAGACTGGTTCCCCGTTATTTTTGGGGTTACCATAGGGGTTTGTATTGGGCCCCATCCCCTTTTTAAATTTTCATTAATGATTTACCATGGATTGCAGAAGTTTGAATATCGATCTTTTTGGAGTTACTAAGCTCTGTAAAATAATCAACACAATAGAGGATAATGTGTTATTACAAAGGGACCTGGACAAGTTGGAGGCCCGGGCAGAGAAATGTCAGATGAGGTTTAACACAGATAAATGCACGGTTATGCACATGGGAAGGAAAAATCCATTTCATGATTACATGTTACACAGAAGAATGCTGGGAAAAAGTGACATGGAGAAGGACTTGGGTATCCTGGTGGACATTAAACTTAATTGCAGCAGCCAGTGTCAGGCAGCAGCTGCCAAGGCAAATAGGAGTATGGGGTGTATTAACTGTAGCAGCCAGTGTCAGGCAGCATCTATCAAGGCAAATAGGATTATGGGGTGTATAAAAAGGGGCATAGATGCACATGATGAGAACATTATTCTCCCATTACACAAGTCACTGGTCAGACCACACATGGAATATTGTGTACAGTTTTGGCCACCAATTCACAGGAAAGGCATTGTAGAGCAGGTTGAACAAGACATTGAACAGGTACGAAGGCGGACAACAAAAACAATAAAATGACTGGGTGGACTGCAATACCCAGAAAGATTAGCAAGATTAGAGTTATTTACTTTAGAGAAAAGACGGCTTCGGGGGATACTATACATATGTTTAAATATATTAAAGGTCAATATAGAGATCTCTCTCAAGATCTATTTATACCCAGGACTGTATCCAGAACAAGGGGGCATCCTCTACGTCTTGAGGAAAGAAAGTTTCTACATAAACATAGAAAGGGATTCTTTATTGTAAGAGCATTGAAACTGTGGGACTCTCTGCCAGAGGAACTTGTCATGGGGAATTCACTACGAGTTCAAAAAGGGTCTGGAAGTATTTCTAGAATATAGTAGTATAACAAGTTATAGTGGCTAGGATTCTGGAAAAGGGTTTTTGATCCAGAGATTTATTCTGATTGCCAGATTGCAGTTGGGAAGGATTTTTTTCCCTAGGACAATTGGCTTTTAGCTCATGGTGGTTTTGGTTTTTGCTCATTCCCTGGATCAACTCTTAAGCACCATAGCCTGAATTGGATGGACGTATTTCTTTTTTCGGCCTTACAAATTATGGAACATTGTCCTATTCCACCTGCAATGTACCAGCCTGTCAAAAAGCTCCTCCAAGATATGAATGGTGCTGACATCATTAGAGAAAGTCCGTGGGACACAAACCTGTTTTAAAGGGGCTTTACGAAAGTAACATTGATGTGGGAAGCTTACAACATAAATAATAAACATTTTCACCATTCATCATTATTAAAAATTGTGTACCATTTTTGTTTTAGCTGCTCCTTTAGTGATCCATTGTTTACAGTTCGTTTCCAGGAGATATGACCAGGGCTGAGAGCTAAACCATCACCTCTCCTTTCAAGTAGCTACTGAATGTTCAAACCTGTTATTCTACTCCTGTCCTCTGTACTCTTTAGTAATTAGTCAAACAGTGCAAATAAATAAAAATAAAAAAAAACCTCAATGAGATATGTGCATTGATAAAGAAAAAAAAATCCACATGTTTGGTTCCTGATGGGATTTGAACCTAGGCCCCTTGTGCTGTGAGGCAAAAAAGTTTACCTCTGAGCTACTTTGTAGCTACACACAGCTTCATACATAAACAGACCTTTGTTTGAGTAGAGAGAGGAAAGGCAAGGCAATGTCATCCTGCTGGGTCACATGATATAAAATTCAAACAAATCACACACACCCCCTTCTGAGCACACAAAGCTGAAGAGTTGGATGGAGGAGGTATGAAATGAGATTGTGGAAAACCCTTTTAAGTCAAAAAGAAGGATGGTTCCATTGTTTTTTGTGTTTGGACTATAGAAAGCTCAACAATGTTACTCAAAAAGATGCTTACCAGCTTCCACCCATTGAGGAGTGCCTTTACTACAACCATGGGACTTTTTAAGTTCAATAGTATGCCTTTTGCACCTACCGCTTTTCAATGACTGATGGAACGATTCTTGGGCCACAAAAAATGTCAGAACATTTTACTGTACCTAAGCAATGTCATTGTCTAGTCCAAATCCTACCATGACCATCTCTGTCATCTGTCTGAAGTTTTTAAGGTGTTAATTAGAGATGAGCGGAATTCTCAAAAATTCGATTCACCAGATTCTGCAAAAAATCGTTTCGACCCAAATTTATTCGCAAGAAATAGTGTTAAAAAACAGCTATTTCCTGGCTGCAGACAGCCTCTGTGGTGTTGTAGAACATTGTGCCATGCTCAAATATGTATAGGGAGCGTGGTTTGGTATTGAAACAATGCTGTGGTTTAGTATGACACGCACATGACAGGCGCCGCTCTTAGAGTCGCTTCACACTTCATTTCTCTGGGCAGTTACGGGGGAAAGACTGACCAAATAACTGAGTGGGACGCAGTGACAAGGTAATGTCAGCGCGAGCTAGAAAGAACCAAGCTGAGGGCCAAGATCCTACTATTGTGTCAAAGAATGCACTCCTTTTACACCGTCATCAGATGATTCCACAGATTATGACAGAAACTCTTCTGTTAAACGCTGATGCATGTAGAACCCACCCCCTTTGAAAGAGTGGAGAGGGTGTCGGCATGAATTTTGTGTTTACGTCACTGATCACTTTGCTTTTCCTTTGAACCGTCAGTGTCCGTTTTCAATCGGTTGATAATCCATCAGTATTGCTAAAGCCAGAAACAAACAGGAGTTGATCCATAGCAGAGATGACGAGTAAATGGGATATTTGCATGTCTTCTGTGTTTTGTATCCACTCCTGCTTTTGGCTACCTAATCATCAGACAATCCTGATGCTAACACACCACCATGTCATACTGGCCTTATGGCTTCAATTTGTTGTGTTTGTTCTTTTCATTCCTTCTTACAGATTAAAAGAAGGGAAAACCAAACATAGTGGCAACATCATAGAGTGGTGACGGGTGGAAACAGCATTAGAAAACCACAGGGTGGTTGACTGAGAAAGTGGTTAGTTGGCAGCAGCATGAGTAGGCCACAGAGTGGCACAATGACACAGTGTGTAGGTGACAGCAGCATGAGTAGGCCACAGAGTGGCAAATGACAGGTTGTGGAAGTGGCAGCAGCATGAGTAGGCCACAGAGGGGCAAATGACAGAATGCAGAGGTGGCAGCAACATCAGTAGGCCACAGAGTAGCACAATCGCAGATTGTGGAGCGGGCAGCAACATCAGTAGGCCACAAAGTGGAAAATCACAGATTGTGGAGGTGGCAGCAGCATGAGGAGGCCACAGAGTGGTAAGTGACAGAGTGCGGAGGTGGCAGCCACTTCAGTAGGCGAGAGAGTGGTTCAATGACACAGTGTGGAGGTGGCAGCAACATCAGTAGGCCACAGAGTGGCAAATGACAGATTGTGGAAGTGTCAGCAAGATCAGTAGGCCACAGAGTGACAAATGACAGATTGTGGAGGTGGCAGCAGCATGAGTAGGCCACAGAGTGGCAGGTGACAGACTGCGGAGCTGGAAGCAACATCAGTAGGCCACAGAGTGGCAAATGACAGTATGTGGAGGTGGCAGCAACATAAATAGGCCACAGAGTGGCTCAATGACACCGGGTGGAGGTGGCGACAGAAACAGCAGCAGCATCAGACTGTAGGGTGGCACAATGACTGATTGAGGAGGTGGCAGCAGCATCAAAAGTCTACATAATGGCCTAGTGAAGAGTGGGGAGGTGGGTGGCAATACTAATCCCTGGTAAAGATGGTGGTTGGTAGATGGAGCAGCTGGCAGCAGATGTGTGGCATCAGACGGGGGGGGCAGCATCAGAATAATAGCTGAGGCACGTAGCCAGAAAAATCCAGATTAATTTCTCAAAGTTTTGGTGAAGCGTCATGGCTGATCTAATCTGATACATCAGGCATTGGTGTGTGGAAATCCTGACCAATCCATGCCTGATTCATCTTGACAAAGGTGAGTCTCTCCACATTTTGGGTGGACAAGTGAGTTCTCCATGGGGTAACTCTGGCCCCCGCCGCACTGAACATCCGCTCTGATGCCACACTACTGGCCGGGCAGGACAGCTTCTCCAGTGCAAACTCCAGGGTCTGCAATCTCCAGGGTTTGCAGACTTCAGGGTCTGCTCCAGGTCCTGCTGCTGCTGGTGAGTACCTTCCTCACTAGGCGGGTGAAAGAAGCTGTTCACTCCAGACAGGTTGCTGTGATGGAAGTAGTACTGTTCCTACCCCCCACTGCCGTGGCAGTGGTACGTGAGCACTGAGAAACTCCCCGGTCAAACCTGGCAGTGGATGGACGATGATGCAGTTAGGCAGTGACCAATTGACTACATAGGATTTATCTATAGTACTTGAGTTTGTCCTCCCTCTCGGCAGGTGAAAAAAAGTCTCCCTTTTTGGACTGGTGGAGGGCCCAACGGGGGGAGACCCAAAAAGTACCCCTTTTCCGGTATGATATTCGGCTGTCATAGCCGGCTAATCAGTGTGGAGCGGGCCATCTGCGAAGTGACTGAGGGACCCCCTCCCTCCATTCCCATGTAACAGCCCGGTGGCTGAGTTTGCTCGTTTCTGATCCCCTTACCTCCGGTGCCCCTTCCCCTCCTTTGTCCCCGGTAGAAAAAACCAGTTTTTTATAAAACACGTTGTGCCCCCAAAAGTCCTCCCCCTCTCCTCCATTTCAGCCTCACTGAATCATGGGGCCCATGAGTGTACCCGCAGTTTTGTCCCCCCGAATATTTTGCGCATTTGTTGCGGACGGGAAGAGTGGAATTAGTTATTCATCCCGTAGCCCTGGGGGACTCCAAAAAACTGGTTCCTAAAAGGGCCGGCAAACGGCGGTGTCATGATGGTCCACTGGTGTTCAAAATTACAAGGGGAGTCCCCCTTCTGTTGGATAAAACAAAAAAATCTTTAAATGGCTTTCTAGTTCTAGAGCGGTAAAAATTTCGGGGCTGGAATTCGAAGGGTGGAAATTGCATATCGCCTTTGTTGGGGGTGGTGTTTGCCACTGAGTAAGGAGGGTGTTTTGGTTGTAGAAATGGTGACTGCATGCAAATTTCCCTGTCCATTTTTTAAAGTTTTGCGAGGGGTGGAAGATTGAGGAACTGTTTGACAACCAGATTAAAACCGGGTGCGCCATCAGGGACATGGCTCACCCCTCCTCGGCACCGGGGGACCCCATTTTCCCTTCCTTTGCCTGCCCCCATGGCTTGTTTTAGTTGTCGGGGGAGAAAAAGTCAAAAAACGTTTGTGTTGAGGCAAAGCAGTTCCTCCCTTCATAGAGGCAAACGGGTGTGAACTGTGGGAAAACGCTGTGCCCGAATGTGGTATGATGATGTAGATTTAGTTTGTGGGGTGGGTGGTGGAGGAGGGGACTTGGCGAGGATCGCTTTTAACGTAGAGGAAAAAAGCGTTGTCCTGTCCAAAGTTGCTGGTTGGCTGGGCGGGAAAGAAATTTCACCAGTGGGTCGTAAAGGACATGTACTATCCGCCCGTAGTTACGCTCCAAGTCCGAGTGGGGTGCATTTTTTTCCCCTGCCAGAGGTGAGGGGTGTTTCTATCTGTGCTCTAGTTAGAGGTAAGTTGTATTTTTTCTCTGTCCCCGATTTAGGGTGTTGTATGGAGAATCTTTGTGATTAACTGTTATAAAAGGATAAGGTTTTTTTTTCTTGTTAGTGGCGGGGAAAGGGTGTAATTTTTATGCTGATATTCAGGGATTTTTGGGATATGACAATTTTTTGATAGTATACTGTGGAATCCCCATTAGCATTTTTTTGTGTTAAGAAATTTTAAAGGTTCTAGAGAGGGAAATTTTAAAGTCTTCGGGGCAATAAGGGTTTTTGAGGGTTGCCCCGGAGCTAGGCGTCCATTTCGAGCGATTACTAGGGTATTATAGGTTTAATGCGGGTTCTGTTGGGGAAAAATTTTTATATAGGTTTTATGATATTTTTGGGTGAGTCTTTTTTTTTATGCATTTTTTTACTTTTTAATTGGTTTAAATTTAAAAGTTTATTTTGATTTGGGATTTTTTTGGTAGTTTATTGTATTTTATAAAATTAAAAAAACCATAAGAATAAAGTGATGGATTTCGGGATGTTGGGGCAGAAATACACACCTGGATTTGACTCAAAATTTCCCCACAAAAAAAAAGAGGTAAAAATTAACTTTGAATATAAAAAAAATACTACGATTTAAGTGTGGATTTCAGCGTGTATGGGGCAGAAATAAAACCCCGTATTTGACTCAAATTACCCCCAAACAAGGGTAAATTACCCCTTTGGGTATAAAATAAAATACCCCTTCAGAATGACGTGATGGATTTTAGGGTGATGGGGGGAGAAATACACACCCTGTTTTTTATCAAATTTCCCACAAAAAAAGGATAAATGATTTGGGGAACAGATTTAAATATCCCAATTAAAAAAATGCTGGTTAGGAAAGGTGTGTTATGACAACACTTTTTTGAAAGGGCTTTCCCCACAGTAGGAAAAAGCTGAAGTATTTTGCCCGAGTGCAAAAGTGTGCTGCTCAGTCGTTTTTTTTCGACAGGAGACAAAATGACAAGTGGGAGAAATTTTAAATGGCTGGTTGGCTGCGAACGTCACAAAAACGTCTGGCTGCTGTTTGGGGCATGGATGCAAATGTCTTTGAGGGTGTTTTTTCTTCCCCCAGTTCTTGTCCCTGTCCGCCTTTTGTTTGGCCATTTTATTCTGTTACCCCGGGAAAGCCCCTAAAAATTTGTTTTTTGGCCGAATGAATATTTTTTGAATTTAAAAAAATTCCCCCTTCGTGATTTGATTACCATCCCTAGGTTATCAAACATGGGTTGAAGATCAAGCCTCCTTTTACAGTGTACGTGGACAACAATCAATTAAAACCTTAAAATTCAATTGGGATTTTTAAAACGGCTGGATTCAAAAACATTAACTACCAATTCCCCTTTAAGTACATAATGACAAATCCCAAACTTAAAAATTATTTGACTTCTTTGGGGAAGCCAGTTCAAGAGGACGAATGAGAAGAAGGGGAGATGCCACCATTCTATTTTTGTTTTGGTCAACAGTTTTCATTTTTCGCAATGAGGAAACTTTCCCCCTAGTTCACCCATCCCCTTCCAAAAGTCACGTTGGAAAGCTTTTCAAGAGGAAAGTAAAGTTTTTGGGGAGATCCAAGACTTTTTAACATGTGTAAGAGTCCCACCAGATTATGGGACTCTATTCCCATCTGTGGAAACAGAGAAAATTTATATTTATTCAGAAAAGGTCTTCTGATGAAAAACATCCTTGATCCTGTCACAGAGGTTAGACTCCATCAGATCCCCATTCCCAGAATAGATGCACAAGTCGTTCTTGAGGCGTACCACAATAGATCTGGTCACTTCGGAGTACAGAAAACAAAAAGTACCATCTGCCGAAGATTCTATTGGATCAGCATGAGAGGTGATATTAAGAATTAGTGCAGAGAATGTCCTACTTGTAACATTAGATGCAGAGATGCACAACACGATCGAAAGACTCCTCTACATCCATTAAGTCCAATTAACTGTTGCAATGTATTATTTGAAACTCGAACCAACATGTTCTGGATACGCATATGTCCTGACCATTGTGGATAATTGCTCCAAGTTTGCTGTAGTTGTTACAGTTAAAGATATCACAGCTAAAACCACTGCTCTTGTGTTCTGGACAGATTTAATTTATCCTTATGGATGTCCAAACCAGCTCATTACTGCCTTTGAGTCTCAAATTACCCAAGAATTGTGTCAGTACCATGACTGCAAAAAGTTCCAGACTACAGAATACCATCCTCATGGGAATGAACTTTGCGAAAGAGTCATCAGCAATATGTTGCGTACCACTTCCATCGATCACAAGGAAGAATAGCCTAGTTTCTTGAAGGACTTGATCTACATCTACAACAATACACCACATTGTTCTATTGACTTCACACTATTCTACCATTCAACAAGACCAACTACCGCCAGATTTATCCCTGTGCGTACAAGTGCCAGATAAAATTAATCCCTTTCCTCAAGAGAATTGGGTGCAAGAACACCAAGGATGTATGGCTGATGCCAGAGAAATTGTGGAACTCCACATGAAAGCTGTTCATCAAAGACAACAAGATGACTAGAATCATCAGCTTGCTAATGTGAAACTGCTTCAAAAAGGAGTCAGAGTTTTGCTTAAAAAGTATCACCGTACATGAAAATTGTATACCAGATGGAAGTAGAACCTTACACCATTACAGCTATACCTTACCCAGAATCAGATATGTACAAGATCACCAGAGTAGGAGGAACATCACAAATTGTTCACAGGAATCATCTAAAGCTGTGCCTCAAAGAAACTATTTTGCCATCAGATCAACCGGACTACCAGGCTATTGCCTGCTTGGTACAGAGAACAAATTTAAGTCAAAATGTCCGTTAATCTGTTTTAAAGAAAAAATATTTATATGTATATTGTGTTTTATGTTTCAATTTGTAATTTAACATATGAAATAAATACACATTTTTTTGCACTAAAATGCCATTGTTAAGTATATGAATTATGCAAGAGTTCAAGTCTTTGTGCCTTGCTACCAAGCCATGTATCTCACTATTCTGTGTTCCTATGTGCTATAAAGACTGCCTTCATTTACTACTTTCTCAGTGCTACAGTTATGGAAATTTGCCTTTCAGAGAGCCTTTATATTTGGACATTATGGGCGACATGTATGAAAAATGTCTTGGTCTAAGACTTTCTTTGTGCCCATGCAACCAATAAAGAGCTCCCTTTTTTTTTTCAGAGCACAATAGGAAATGAAAGGAGAACTCTATTCCAAAGAGCCTCAGGGAATCACTGTGTTCATTCCATTACATATTGCAAGTTATTGTGATAATACTTAAGTATTGTTTCATGAATATATTATATATATATATATATATTGTGTAACCATCACAGTTGTGTATTTTCCTAAGTTATTTTCAGGAACCATCCTCTCAAACTAAAGACGCCAAGGATGTCTTATCAAGAGAGAGGGAATTTGTGATAACCCAGTACAAGTATGTGTTCGGATGGTTAGAAGAGTAAAGGTATTGGATTTACAGTATTCTTTACTGTAAATTGATTGAGAGAAGTCCTATTGCATCTTGATAACTAATGTAAGCTTACTGCCTATTGGCTGTAATCAGTCCATTCACTATAATGGCAGAAACATATGGAAAGTGCATGAGCTTGTGGGTGGTACATCCCTAACCTAGCCTTTCTCTCAACATAGAGAGCCAGTCAGTAAATCACTTGGTGAGTTAGGTTATGTTCACATAATTGAGGGGCTTATTTCGCCGTATAATTGCGCTGCAATACAGCCAAAATGCGCCCCACAATTACGATAATTCATAGATCTAATTGAGATCTATCAATAGCTGACGCTTTCCCTGGTGTATAATACGCAGTGGGGAAAACAACGGTCATGTCAATTTTTCCCTGCGTTTATGCATCGGAAGAGTGAAAGTCAATGGGAGCTGGTAGTCACTGTTCTAGAAGTATGTGCCGGCCAGCGCATATTTTTTTAAAACCCCCCCAAAATTGGGTGCAAAGTTTTTTGTGAAAAAACTCTTTGTGAGCATCCCTTTAAAAAATTAGTTGTTGGAGAAAACGGGAAAATTGAAGGACTGGTTTGCTTGACTGTGTGTGCTTGTTGTGTCCCCTACGCCAACCCTTAAAAATGATTTTTGAATTGTCCAGGGTTTTGTTTGGGGAACACCGCCCCCCGGCAGAGCACAACAGTTTAAAATTTCTTAATCCGTCCCCCTATAAAGGGAAAATATGTGAAAAAAAAAATGTTTTCTTCCCCTTCCTTTGAAGGTCAAATTAGAAGAGGGGAAAAGCAGATTGAAGGCCCTTTAACTTGAAAAAAATCACTGAAATTAATTTAATCCCTGTTTTTAAAAAAATAACCTTTTTCTTGAATTGTTTAAAATAGTTTCAAAAATCCCCCTATATATTATCACCCCCATTCCTGAAAGTATTACATAGTGTTTCTTTCTGTCGTGGAAATAATCGCCTGATGAAGAGGGTCCCCTTTATTTACAGACCGTATTTATAATTTCGTGCATGAACCCTTTAATCCCAGTTATCCCAAAGCGTTTTCCCCCTGTAAAAATTTTTTGGGGTTATCAGGGGGTTTAAAAACTCTTACTGTGGAAAAAGACACTCTATATACAAAAAAATTTTTATTAAACTACCACAAAACCTTTAGGGGTTTTGGGTAGATTGATTGATTTTTAGTTTTAAAAAACTGTGGATATGAAACGATGAATTTTGAGGGCCCTCTTGTATGTTGGGACCCAAAGATAGTAGGGATACAGGGGGGAAGATTATCCCCGATCCCCTTTAAAAATCCTAAAGGCCCCCGTAATTTATACAATAAAAAATCCCCATTATAAGGTAGGGGTTTTTAGTTTGTGCCCTTCCTGGGGTTTCCCTGGCTGTATACATTTCATACCCGGTGTTTTTTTCGGCTTTTTAAAAGCTGAGTGCGGGATAACCGGAAGCGAAGAACCCTCACTTCGGTTTAAAGGGGGGGAAAAAAAAGGGGTCTATGCTGGAAAGCGGCCCGCTCCAGGGTGCCCCGGGTCCATAGCCCGACTGGCCTGTCAGGGGAAAAAAACCATCTGCCAGGCCCCAAAATTTTGTTAAAAGATTTTTACAAGATTGATACAAGTATTTCTCCCGGCTTTTATATATTGTTAGATTTCCAAAACAAAAAAAGTAAGAGCTCTTTCTTGTTTCGAAATTCCCCCCTGATTACCCCTTTTATTTTTTAAAAAGTCAGTGGGGGGGCCCCCTTTAAACGGAGAAAATAAAATTTGGGAAAAAAAATACAGTTTAAATTGGGGTTTTTCCAGGGGGAAGTTTTAAAAATATAGGGGTACAAAAAATTTTTTTTTCCTCAGCTGAAATTATTACCGGGTGTAGGTAATCTTTTAATAAATGAAAAAAATGATTTTATACTGATACTAGTTGGTTAGATCAAAGAATATGTGTAAAGAGTCCATGTGGGGAGTGGGGAAATGGAAAAAAAAATGAAAAAAGACCCCAAAA
>JAODAL010080418.1:0-12254 GCA_025379985.1 Phyllomedusa bahiana | reverse complement strand
TGCAGCCCCCTCTGGGAAACCTAAAAATCCAAATGTTGTTTAATTTAATGAGGCTGTAAAAATTTTCCATACAATACTTTCCCTTTAATTTTGGCCTATAACCCAAAACTATTTTTAATATGTTAGGAAGCAGAAGGGCAGTTTAGTGCCAGGGCCCTTCCGGCTTCAGCCCTAAAAGGGAAATGCGTGTTATATGTAAAAACAGAGCAAAATAAGCAATAGCATTTTAAACCCTTTTTGGGTTTTTCCTGTCAAACCATCACAGTTAACAAAAACTTTGTGAAAAGGGAAAATAATATGTATTACAGGGTTCTATCCCTTGCTCACAGATATAGGTCACAGTAAACTTGAAATTCCCAAAAAAATTATTATGGCACCCCCAAGGGGGCATATTTTATTCCCTTTTTGTTTATACACGATTCCCTTTTTCATAAACCCTTTTTTCCTTCCCTAGGGCAGCAAAGTCTTCTCATGGAGGGAGTTACTGCCCTTTTTTCGGGCTTGGGGGAGATGTAAGGTGGCGATAGACTGTCTGCACACATACCCCCTCGCTGCGTAAATGGAAAAAAGGGTGATTTTTTAGAGTTTGCAAAAAGGATGACAAAGGGTTTTTGGGCCCAAAGGAATGGCGGTATTTCTGAAACTGTCATTTTTTTGAACATTTTCATGCGTTGCTGTGGGGGAAAGTGAAAGGGGGCCGGGGACAAATGGCCCCCCTTAAAATGACCATGTGGAAACTGTGGGAGCACCACGTGCCATTGTTGTGAGAGGGGGAAGGGTTGGGGCTACCAAAATAAAAAGGGGTGGCCCCTACACACTCCCTTTGAAGAAACTGACCACCCCATTGAACCAGGGGGTTTCCCAAAATGGGGGTTAACACAAAAAGTTTTGGCGAACTCTAGGGTTTTTTGGGGGCTCGTAAGTGGGGGGGGGGTTCGGAAAAGTCACGGGCCACTTCTCCCTAAAAAAAGTTGAATAAAAGGGTTTTTAAATTTTTTCTTGGGCACATCAGAATGGGATCTCCGTTTGATTTCCCAAAGGGGTTGTTTTCCCCTTGATGATCACTTTTTTGTTTCATCAAACAGATGGACTTTTGGTGTCCAAATGAAAAAAAATTCTCTAAAACCCAATTGCTTGAAGAACACAAGCGGTGGTGGAAAAATTAGGGGTCTAAGGAAGGGTTTTAAAAATGTTTTTCCCTCTAAAACACCCCCAAACAATTTGGGTATGAATCCATCCTTTCAGATCACAACACCCAAACATGCTGGATTGTCCCCCCCTCAGTGGGGGAAAAGGAAACTAAGGCAACTGTCTGACTTTGGGTTTGGAAAGCCCCGTTTCAAAATTTTGAAAAGTACAACTTCCAAGAGGGTTGAGTCCAAAACTTTTTACTCAAGGGCCCGCCAAAAATATGGACAGGAAAGGGTTTGTACCATTTTTTTTTTTTTCTAGGTAAAGCAAAAAGCATTGTGTGGGAACCACTCATTTGGCATCTATAAATACGAGACCAGCAGCAACGTTTCAGGCAAAAAAACCGGGTGGTCTTTATTTTGCCCATTTTAAAAAACACAAAACAAAAAGGCTTGATTTAAAACCCAAAGCCCCAAAACATATATTTCCCTTTTTAGAGAGAAAGAAAACAATCAGGATTTTGGCCAAAAATTCCTTCCAACTTCAAAAGGGGCCTCGCATCCTTTCCCTCTTCCCCCTTTTACGCAGGGCCCGCAAAACCCCGGAAAATGTCCTATTTTCCCCACAGGCACAAGGGTAAACCACCAGAACAAGTTGTATTCCGACGGGAACCAAAACCCACTCACCTTACTTTCTAACTAAAAATTTGTCAACAAAACCCGGCCTGGTCTGGAAATGGGGGAAATATCATCCCACCAAATCAATTTACCCACTTTCCAGTAAGGAAACCCTTCCGGATTAGCCCCCTAAGTCTCCCTTTACCTTTTAAAAGCCAAACAAGACAGATCCTTTGGGGCCTTCTTACATAGCCTCTCCTCACCCGTTTCCCGACCCTGGTTTCCGGGGACCTTTGCCCAGCATTCTGTAAAATCTAGGGTAGGATATTTTTCTTGCAGTTTGCCTGGACGTAAAATTTTACCGACAAATTTCTGTAGAGCCATGAACTAGAAGGTGACCCAAGCATTTTTCCCATTTTTATTTTCCTAAAACACATTTAGAAATTTCCTGATCCAAAAAACTAGTGGTTTTAGCAATTTTTATCGACAAAAGTTTTAAATCGGCAAGGTTTTTTAAAGGGGGATCGAAATTTTTCCCGATATGCAAAAATTTAAAGGTTTAAAAACTTAGCACAACTATTAAGATCGCCCCTTTTTTTGGCGCTTCCTGTAATTTTGGCGGCCAGCAAATCAAAATTGCAGAATAGAGCAGGGTGAGATGTGTGTGCGACGTCATGACTCCCCCTGTGTAGGGTTTTTCATTGGCGGGAAAAATCACATGACCTGGGTTTTACATAGAACAGGTTTTCCTGTTTCAGCCTCAGTGCCCCTCTAAAGGTCTATAGGGATGGGCCCCTGCGCTGTGTGGGGCCCAAAAACAGCCAGCAAAATTTTAGTCTATTTTGCAAAGAAAACCCCATACATTAGCTGTAAACCCTTCCCAATTTAGTTATATTAGAGATTTAAGGGATTTTTAGGGTAGTTAGTAAAAAATTTTAAAGGAAACTACCCGTTTGAAAATTTCAGGGGCGGGGGGACCCCAAAGGGGGGGCCCCGGGGGGCAAAACAAAAACCCAAGGGGGCCCTCTTCTATAAAAAAAACACTGGATAAAGTTCACCAAGCCCTTAATGAGAATTGTAGGGGGAAAAATCTTTTTATTAACAGTTTGCTATTGAAATTTTTCCCCCTGGAATTTTTGGGCACCCTTTGAATTTTATATTGGATACACATCATTTTAGAAACTGAAGGTCTCTTTTTTAAAGGTGCAAAAACTCCATTTTTTATTATCAGTATACTTTTTCAGATTGTGTTCATTTTAATTTTACCATTACCCCTGTGACTGTTGTTTATACGCCCTTTTGGAAATTTTAAATTACAATCCAGCAATCTTGTTTGTCCGCACAGGGGGTTTTTTTTGCCAAAAATAATTTTATCATACGAAAACATAACAGTTACGTGTTTTTTTTGCTTTTTGGGGCACCCAGGGATTTTTTCATTACGGGAGCCCTCCACGTAAAAAAAACTTTTAAAAAAGCAATTCTATATTTACCACAGGTTGAAAATTTAAAAGGGGAAAAAATACCGTTTTTTTTAACCCAAAAAAATAACATTAAAGTGTTTTTTTTATTTTGCACACCCACATTGTTTCATTGACCAGAAATTTCGTAAATCTTAAAAACAGCAATTCAAAATTTTACCAAAAGGTTTAATTGAAAGGTGCAAAAAAAATTTCCCGGGGATCATTTGGGGGAAAAATAACACCCTAAAGTGTTTTTTTTACTTTTGCCCACCCCAGCATTGTTCATTGACGCGGGAACTACGTAAATTTTTTTTAAAACAGCAATTTTTTATATTCACCACGGTGAATTGAAAGGTTCCCCAAAAAAAACCGTGTATCATAAGAAAACATAAAAAAACATTTCGTGGGTTTTTTTTACTTTTGCCACCCAGCAAAAGTTCATTGACGCAGCATCCCCGTAAATCTTTTTAAAAACAATTCCAAAAATTTACCAAAAGGTGAATTAAAGGTGCAAAAAATACGTGTAACATACGGGGAAAAAATAACACATACGTGTTTTTTGACTTTTGCACACCCCCTTGTTTTATTGACGCAGCATCTACGTTAAAAAACTTAAAAACAGCAATTTTATATTCACCCCCAGGTGAATTTAATGTGGGAAAAAAACCGTGTATCATACGGGAAACATAACACATTTCGTGTTTTTTTGACTTTTGCACACCCAGCATTGTTCATTGACGCAGCATCTACGTAAATTTCCCAAAACAAACAATTCTTTTTTTCAAAACAAAGGGGAATTGAAAAGGGGGCAAAAAATAAGGGGTATCATACGAAAACATAAAAACATAGTGTTTTTTTTGACTTTTTGCCCCCCAAACATTGTTTATTGAGGCAGCATTACCGGTTTTAAAACTTAAAACCGCAATTTTTTATATTCAACCGGTTTAATTGAAAGGGGTTTAAAAAATTTCCGGTATAAAACGGGGAAAAAATAACACATATGTGTTTTTTTTACTTTTGCACACCCCCATTTTTTCATTGACGCAGGGATCCACGTAAATTTTTTAAAAAAAGCAATTCTATATTCACCACAGGTGAATTGAAAGGGGCAAAAAAAAACTTGGGGTTAAACATACGAAAAAAATAACAAATACGTTTTTTTTTGACTTTTGCACCCCCCAGCATTGTTCAAATTTACGCAGCAAACACCCTAAATCTTTAAAAAACAATTCTATATTACCCCAGGTGAATTGAAAGGTTTAAAAAATACCGTGTATATACGGGAAAACCCTAAAACATAGTGTTTTTTTTTCTTTTGCAACCCAGAATTTTTTATTGGACGCGCATCTACGTTAAAAATTAAAACAGCAAAAATTTTAAAATTACCCCAAAGGGGAAATTTAAAAAATGGGAAAAAAAAAACCGTGTTTCATACGGGAAAAAATAAAAACATACGTGTTTTTTTTTTTTTTTGCACACCCAGCATTGTTCATTTACGCAAACATCTAAATAAATCTTAAAACAGCAATTCTATAACACCCCCAAAGGGGAATTGAAAGGTCAAAAAATACCGTGTTCATAATGAAAACATAGCACATACGTGTTTTTTGAAATTTTGCACAACCCCGCATTTTTCATTTACGCAGCAAACCCACGTAAAAACTTTTTTAAAAAACAATTTTATATTCACCCCCAAAGGGGGAAATTGGGAAAGGTGAAAAAATAAACCCTTTTATAAAACGAAAAAATAACACATATGTGTTTTTTTTTACTTTTTCACACCCAGCATTTTTTTCATTCACGCAGCATCCAAAGTAAATTTTTAAAAAACCCAAATTCCCATATTCCCCCAGGTGAAATTTAAAGGTGCAAAAAAAAACCGTTTTAAATTTTACCAAAAAATTAAAAATTTTCTGTTTTTTGACTTTTGCACACCCAGCCTTGTTTCATTGACGCAGCATTACGTAAATCTTTTTAAAAAACAATTCTAATTCACCCCAAAATTTAATTTTAAAGGTTGAAAAATACTGTGGAAACTTTCGAAAACATAACACAAAACCCTGTTTTTTGGGCTTTTTTCACACCCCCGCATTGTTTTATTGACGCCCAAAACACGTAAAAACTTTAAAAAAAACAATTCTATATTCACCCCAGGGGAATTTTAAAGGTGCAAAAAAAAACCGGTATCTTTCGAAAAAAATAACACATACGTGTTTTTTGACCCTTTTGCACACCCAGCATTGTTCATTGACGCTAAACCAGTAAATCTTTAAAAAAAGCAATTCTATATTCACCCCAGGGGAAATTGAAAGGTGCAAAAAAAAACTGTGTATCATTCGGGGAAAAAATAACAAAATAAAGTGTTTTTTTTACTTTTCAAAAACCCCCCGCAATTTTTCATTGACGAGCATTAGGGAAAACTTTTAAAAAAGCAATTTTATATTCACCACCCGGGGGGGAAATTTAAAATGTCAAAAAATACCGTTTTTTTCATACGAAAAACATAAAAACATACGGTTTTTTTGACTTTTGCCCCACCACATTGTTCATTGACGCAAACATCTACGTTTTAAAACTTTTTAAAACCCGCCAATTCCTTTTTATTCACCATAGGTGAATTGAAAGGTGCAAAAAATACCCTTTTTCATACGAAAACATAACACATATGTTTTTTTTTGACTTTTGCAAAACCCAATTTTGTTATTGACGCAGCATCCATAAATTTTTAAAACCAATTTCTATATTCCCAAGGAAATTGAAAGGTGCAAAAAAACGTGTTAAACAAAAACATAACCAACTTTTTTTGACTTTTGCACACCCAGCTTTTTAAAATTGACGCGCATCTACGTAAACTTAAAACAAAATTTTATATTCACCACAGGTGAATTGAAAATGTTCCAAAAAATCCCGTTATCTACAAAACAAAACACATAGGGTTTTTTTTTGACTTTTCCCAAACCAGCATGTCATTGACCAGCATCTCGAAATCTTAAAACAGCATTCTATATTCACCCCGGTGAATTAAAAGGTGAAAAAAATACCGTGTATCAACAAAACATAACACATACTTTTTTTATTTTTGCACACCCAGCATTGTTCATTGACGCAGCATTACGAAATTTTAAAAAAACAGCAATCTAATTCACCACAGGTGAATTTAAAGGTGCAAAAAAATACCGTGTATCATACGAAAACATAACAGATACGGTTTTTTGACTTTTGGCACCCACTTTTTCATTGACGCACATCCACGAAAATCTTAAAAACAATTCTTTAGTCACCACAGGGAATTTAAAAGGGTGAAAAAAAATACCGTGTATTATAAAAAAACATAACAAAAATTTTTTTTTTACTTTTGCGCACCCACTTTGTTCATTGACGCAGCATCCACGTAAAATCTTAAAACAGCAATTCTATAGTCCCCCAAGGGAATTGAAAGGTTTGAAAAAAAAATACCGGTATTCAAAAACAAACGAAACAGACATAAAGACCCCTTTTTCCCGGGGTACTTTTTAATCTGGGGGTCGACGGGTTTAAGGGTCATACGGGGCCAGGACGGGTTAGTCAATGTCCAGTGAAACTAAAATGGGGTTGAAAGACCCCTTTTTTGCGGCACTTTTTAAATCTGGCGTCTGCAGGTTTGGGGCTCATGCTGCGTTCCGGCAGGATATAAATTCCTTTTTCAATAACATGATGGTTCAAATCATACGCCTTCTGGCACTTTTTAAATTTGTGGTGATGGCAGGTTTAAGGGTCAGGCTGGGTACAAGACAGGGATAGTGAATGGTCTGTGACTTTTTTTTCTGTGACTTTTATAACCTAAGTGTGTTGCCTAAGATGTAGCACGTACCATTTTGACTGTTTGGATGTTAATTTCAGCTTCTCCCAGCCTTGTTTGGGTGTAATAATGAAGGTGTTGTTGCTCTCCCAAGACTTTAATGGTAACGCTCATAACGATGCTCAATCGAAAAACCTTATCGATAGCGCCGACTATCGACTATCCTCGTCTTGAAAAGCCAACCAAAACGCTCAACACTATCCAATACCATTCTAAATGTATGTCTTAACAAGTAGTATCATCGAGTAAGCGGCTGCATATTTCTGGGGACCCTGAGATCCTATCCATCAGCCCCTGAAAGAAGTCTCAGGTATGGAAAAGACTGTCTTCTCCCTAGCCTCTTTAGACAACGGGATCTGCAACAACCCTTGGAGAGGTCTAGGGTACTGATGTTGCAAGCTGGACCTAACCTCTCGATAAGCTCATCGGACAATTTGTTAAGTTTGCGATAATCATTACAAAAATATCACACTCCATTGGGTTTTGGGATTTACACCATGGGATAGCACCACCCAATTTTAGACTCTTCAATAACGCCCAATTTCATTATTCTCTGAACCTCCATGGCAATGATCACATGGAATAACTCCTGAGTGATACCCTTGGGGGAGGTATTACTCAGGGGCACTGCCTCTGGGTACTGGATTGCATAATATGCAATAAAAAAGATATATTGGTTCTGTCTAGCTGACTTTACTAAAGGCCCTATGTAATGTAGTACACTGAAAATTAAATGTATTCTGGATTGTCATTAAACTATTTCTTAGAGTGTGAATCTACAATTCCTGTAGCTCAGAATACCACCCCCCCCTGTGGGAATGGAATTTGTTAGCATGGGTCTGCAGAACCTCACACCAGCCCTTTTGACTGTTCTAATTGATCAAATGTTTAGATAACATGGGTTTTATCCGTTTTATTGCCAAAGTTGTGTATGCAAGCTGTCCAGAATACCTGATGGAAGACCCCCCCCAACAATAAAACCATTAGGCACAACAGTGCAGAAGTCATTGATCTGTCCACAACAGAAGCGCAGTCCGTGATTGCCATCTCGTGGGGATAGTAAGCAACAACTCTCATCAGACATCAAATGTCCACCCACCTCATTATATTTTCAGCCAGTAAAAAAATAGCCAAATATGAGAGAGGAGGGGAAACCTGGACAGAAATTTGGGCCTATAAAACACATGGCCAGACTCAAATCTGTGTTCTAGCCTGGGGTTCAATTTCCGATTGAGCTGTGTTCCATTTTCCTTTATCCATACCCCTGGGATCTGAAAGCTGAAACATCTGTAAGTGTGAAATCTTTTTAAGTTTTATCCCATTTATTTTCATAACTGTATTGATGCGTATGTCATAGTCATTGTTAGTTTATTTTGTTTATGTAAGCATTGTAAATAGTTTAATATTAAAGTTACCACTAATACGTTAATTCTTGTCGCTGCACGGATCCATTTCCTTGAAGGAGTGTTTTTTTTTTGTAGCTGCTGGAGAGCAGTGAGGAGGCCCTGTAAGCATTTTTTACTTGTTTTTAAAATATCTGTTAGGAATCAGATTCCTTCCGGCTGATTCTTTTTGATTATTGAAGGAAGGTGGTGGCAGCGGATAACTTTGGGGTGCTGAACTGTCTTGGGGTGCGATTTATGCTAACTTTGGTCACTTAATATAATATGTCCCTATTCATGGCAAAGTGGAAGTACCTCTTTTCTTTTCAGAGTTGGACCTTTCAGAAGCTTACCAAAGACACTTCAAAGTCAGGGACAGTGTCATCAAGGGATGACTCTTCCTCATTGTCCCTTACTATGATAGATAAAGGAAATTCTGGGACTACCTCAAGGCCAGTACTCATGGGGAGGTCCTTGTGCACCGGGCAGTTTGGCGGTACCACTTTTGGCCTTGAGGTAGTCCCAGAATAGAGGACAATCCCACTCAAAAATGGTGAGAAGGCCTTCACAACATCCTCTTGGCTCACCTTCTGTAGAGCTTCTGTTACAGATCTCTGGGCTCACTGGTCGCCGTCATGGCAATGTGGAGCTGGAGTGACCTTGACCCGAATGACTTCCTTCAGCAGGGCCATCAGTAGAATCAGGACCTGGTTAGTCTCTTGCTGTGTGGTACTAACTCAGCCCCTTGGTCTTTATCTGGACTGCAGCCTCAACTAAGGACATACACATGCACTGTCGGGTCTATGCCCGCATCCTTTATCAACTGTGGGGACCAATTCAAATGGCAGTCTGTAAACATGAGAACAGCAGAAATGTTTCAGGCAAAATAAACAGGTGGTCTTTATTTTGCACACATTTAACACAAAACAAAAAACAATGATGCCCCAAAAAATATAGTCCTTTGCAGAGACAAATAAAACCAACAGGATATGGCACAATTCCTGCCACCCTCACGGGGCTTCCATCCATTCCTCTCACTGCAGGGCAGAGCAAATCTCCTGGAAAATCTTCTATTGTCCTCAGCAGACACAAGGATACAACACCAGAGCAAGTTGCAATCAGACTGGGAACCACACCCCCAGCTCACCTGACCTTTCAGACTTGCATAGCCAACAAATCTGGCTTTGACCTGGAAACATGGAAGTAGTCATCCCACCAAACTTTTTGACTACTCCAGTAAGAGCTGTCCCGGATTAGCCACATTAGAAGCTGTACTAACTATAAATAAGTGTCATTCACCTATTGCGACTGACACCTGTGAAAATTTGCCCTTACTTTATAGAGGTCAGGTACTTTGGTGACACAAACCTGTCATCAATGATGGTTCCTTCTTACAATTGATATAAAAGAAGTACATGTTCAGAATTTTTTTTAAATGTTTATTAGAAAATTGTGTGATTTCCTATAATATAAGTATTAAGACATTATAAACACATTTTAAGGTGGAAAACCCCTCTAAAATTAAATATTTTGACTTAATCATATTTTTCTCCTGATCTCTGTGGATGGAACAGTAAGGTTTTGGCTGCAGTCAGTTTACAGCCCAAAAGAGAGAGTTGATCTAAGGTTGGTTCCCCTTTGAAGCATGTAGAGAAATAATTAGCGTATTTCTCAGTTTTGATGATTGCAGTATGATACAGATATTTACACATAATTACAGATTATAGGATTTTCAAGAATTGTTTTCAATTTGTCCTTAGGAAGAGTTCATTCCTGATCCCAAAGCTGCCATCAGACTAGGTCCAGATATTTTGTATTACTACATATGTATGAATATTATTTAGTAGTTAGTGGTTAGCTAAGCCTTTCTTGAAACTCTCAACTGTTCTTGCTGTGACCAGCTCCTCAAACAGGCTATTCCACAGATTCACAATTCTCACGGTGAAGAGGGGTTTTCTCCTCTTTAGATTGAATCATTTTTTCTCCAAACGAACAGAAAGTCTCCTTCTTTTTTCACGGGGCTTTACATGAAATAGCTTTTCCCCATAATTTTTGTAGAGGCCAGTTACAGTGGGTCCGGAAAGTATTCAGATCCCTTTAAATTTTTTACTCTTTCTTATATTGCAGCCATTTGGTGAGATCAAAAAGTTAATATTTTTGCTCATTAATGTACACTCTGCACCACATCTTGAAAGGAGAAAAACAGAAATGTAGATATTTTTGCAAATTTATTAAACAAGAAAAACAGAAACATCACATAGTCATAATTATTCAGATCCTTTGCTGTGACACTCATATTTAACTCAAATGCTGTCCATTTCCTTCTGATCATCCTTGAGATAGTTCTACTCCTTCACTGGAGTTCAGCTGTGTTTAATTAACCCCCGTCTTTTGACGTCGGCTGGTACAGGTCGTTAATATACAGCAACGTCTCTTGGCATCGCTGCAGACATCGAAGTTTGCGGCGCCCAGTGCCGCAGCTGTCTGCAGCGACGCCAAAAGACGTTTACTGTAGACGAACGACCTGCACCAGCCGATGTCAAAAGACAGTGGGCGGTCGTTAAGGGGTTAAACTGATTGGACTTGATTAGGAAAGGCACACACCATTCTACATAAGACCTCACAGCTCACAGTGCATGTCAGAGCACATGAGAATCATGAGGTCTAGGGAACTGCCCAAGGAGCTCAGAGGCAGAATTGTGGCAAGGCCCAAATCTGGCCAAGGTTACAAAAGAATTTCCGCAGCACTCAAGGTTCCTAAGAGTGCAGTGGCCTCCATAATCCTAAAGTGGAAGAAGTTTGGGATAACCACAACTTTTCGTCGACCTGGCCATCCATCCAAACTAAACAATCATGGGAGAAGAGCTTTGGTGAGAGAGGTAAAGAAGAACCCCAAGATCACTGGGGGCTGAGCTCCAGAGATGCAATAGGGAGATGAGAGAAATTTCCACAAAGTCAACTATCGCTGCAGGCATCCACCAGTCGAGGCTTTATGGCAGTGTGCCTCTCCTCAGTGCAAGACATATGAAAGCCCGCATATAGTTTGCAAAAAAAACACATGAAGGACTCCCAGACTATGAGAAATCAGATTCTCTGATCTGATGACACGAAGATTGAACTTTTTGTTGTTAATTGTAAGCGGTATTTGTGGAGAAAACCAGGCACTGCTCATCACTCGCCCAATGCAATCCCAACAGTGAAATATGGTGGTGGCAGTATCATGCTATGGGGGTGTTTATCAGCTGCAGGGACAGGACGATTGGTTGCAATTGAAGGAACGATGAATGCGGACAAGTACAGAGATACCCTGGATGAAAATCTCTTGAGGAGTGCTCTGGACCTCAGACTGTGCCGAAGGTTCTTCTTCCAACAAGACCATTACCCTAAGCAAACAGCTAAAATAATTTGTTATTTAAGATCAACTTCAGAACAACTCTGTGACCATTCTTGACTGGCCCAGCCAGAGTCCTGACCTAAACCCAATTGAGCATCTCTGGAGAGACTTGAAAATGGCTGCCCACCAACATTCACCGTCCAACCTGAGAGAGCTGGAGAGGATATGCAAGGATGAATGGCAGAGGATCCCCAAATCCAGGTTTGAAAAACATGTTGCATCGTTACCAAGAAGACTCATGGCTGTAGTAGCTCAAAAGGGTGCTTCTACTCAACACTGAGCAAAGGGTCTGAATACTTAAGCCCATGTGATATTTCAGTTTTTCTTATTTAATACATTTTCAAAAATATCTATGCAATGTAGTGTACTAGAAATAACTGCATTCTGTATTATCATTAAAACATTTCCTATATTGTCAGTATACAATGTCTG
>JAODAL010080417.1:0-12254 GCA_025379985.1 Phyllomedusa bahiana | reverse complement strand
CCCCTGGACCTTAGAGAGGAAGGTTCCAAAAATGTCTTTGTTCCGTTTACTGTTTTCCCGTACCTTCTGCCCCCGTCCCTTGACCACAAACCCCTTTTCCCGCCTGTAAAGATTTTTTTGCCTGCCCCCGACTAGAGCTGCTTAACGTTTTTGTCCCGGGCGCAACACCTGGGGCTGCCACCCCAAGCAAGTAAACGTCAGGGGTAGCGACCTGGTGAAACCCGCCGAAAGAAAGCCCACCCCGGGCTTTGCGGCGGGCTTTTTTTGGTTTAAAAAAAGGGAAACCTACTTAGACCCCGCCCCCCTGGCATGGTTTTATACCATCGCTTGTGGTGGTCCAAAAGGAAATCCATTTTCCACATCCGTAACAAAAACCCAAAATCCCCCAAAAAATCAGAAATAAAAACATTAAGAAAAAGCAGTCTCTGAGACAGTGAGAAACCCCACAAAAATCGCTGTAAAAAAACATTTTTCTTCGAAAGAGCTATCGTATCACAATCACCCGCAGCAGCCCCCTTCCCTGATCAGTACAGGAGAGGCGGGTAAAGCCCCCAGCATCGAAACCCGGGATTTAATATAGTGCGGTAAAGCCCCAAGAATCCCGCCGGTCTCCCCGTTTGGGGTTCATCTCTGCACTGTCATGCGGCTTTTGCCCTTTTTCCCCTCCGAGTTCTTTCCCCCATGAAAAGCCATGTGTCGCAGCCATTTTATAAAATCAAAAGAAACACTTCGTTAACCCGAAGCCCCCCAAATTCGATTTTCTTTTAAAACCCAAAGTTTTCCCGAAATTTTTAAACCAAATTTCCCCTTTTCGTTAGAAAAATTTCGCCCATCTCAAATTATAATACCCCCCCCCCCTAATGAAAGTAAATTATACTTTGTTCTTTGCTAAAATTTGTATCTCTGTCAGTTCCATTTAAAGGGTTGCCTTAAAGAGTCCCTCCCAAACCTTTTCCCTGTGTTTTAATTTCCCCTAAGCTTGCTGTCCCCCCCCCCCCTTAAAAATCTAACTGCAGTTTTTTCCTTTCAAAAAATCACTGTGAAATGGGGTCCCTGAATGCATTAAGGCATGGAAAGGCCCACAGGGAGCAGTGTGTTAAAGCAAGGAAAGTAACGTAAAAATTTGGGTGAAAAAACAGGAAAATACAGTGTAATAGATAAAAACCGGTCAGGGTTATTTCAGCGGGTTTAATGAGATTCCTACACCCCCCAGGGGTGATTTTTTGGGGACATTTTTTTTTTGTCTGAAATGATTGGATTCCCGCCAAAAGTACGGGAAAAAAATAAAAGTAAAAGTAAGAAATGGAACAGCGAAAGAAGTATTTTTCCCCAAATTTTATGCAAAACCTCCCGAAAAAAAAGTGGGTTTCTGCTTGAGTTCGAAAAATACTTTTTAAATTAGGACTCGAACGTCCCTTTTTCTCGAACGGTTCGTTTAAACCTACTGGTCTTATATTGACTTTTGTTCACCCCTTGCATCAAAAAATTCCCAAATTTGGGAACCTCTGTAAACAAGTTCCATTAGGTATGATGGAAAATATGGCATAAGAATCTGTTATTTTCCGAAAAAACCGATGGCACCACAACGAAAAAACCTGAAAGCCCTTTAAGGGAAAGGCCCCTTTAGTGCCTTTTTGAGTCCGACGGTAAACTGGTCTGTTTACATCGCTGTGATGGAGATTTTAAACTAAATCTCCAACACAGTTGTGATCCTAAGGGCTATTTTTTCTTTCTGGGTTACTGTATATTTTTTTTATTGGTACTCATTTGCTGGTGTATTTTTTTTTTATGGTGTTCACCGTGCAGAGTAAATAACAAGATACTGTATTAGTTTGGACTTTTATTTATGCAGCTATAACAATTATGTTAATTTTTTGGGTTGTTTATTTTCAAAAAGAAAAAAGGGGTTGGGTTTTTTTTTTTTTTTTTTTTTTTTTTTTTAATTTTAGTTTTTACGTTCCCCCTTTTAAAAAAAATTTTTTTTGGGTTTCCTTTAAAATTTTCCAAAAAAAGGGGCCCCCCAAAATTTTTTTAAAAAAAAAAAAAAATTTTTTTTAAAAAAGGGGGGGGAAAAAGGGGGGGGGTTTTTTAAGGGGGGGGGGGGGAAAAAAAGGGGGGGGGGGGGGGGGAAAGGGGGGGAATTTCCCCGGGGGGGGGGGAAAAGGGGGGAAAAAAGGGGGGGGGGGGAAAAAAAAGGGGGGGGGGGGGTTTTTTTAAAAAAAAGGGGGGGGGGGGGGGGGGGCCCCCCCCCCAAAAGGGGGGGGAAAAAAGGGGGGAAAAAAAGGGGGGGGGGAAAAGGGGGGGGGGGGCCCAAAAAAAAAAGGGGGAAAAAGGGGGGGAAAAAAAAACCCCCCCGGGGGGGGGGAAAAAAAAAAAAGCCCAAAAAAAAGGGGAGGGGGAGGGGGGGGGAAAAAGGGGGGGGGGAAAAAGGGGGGGGGGGGGGCCCCCGGGGGGAAAAAAAAAAGGGGGGGGGGGGGGGGGGGGGGGGGGGGGGGAAATTTTAAAAAAAAGGGGGGGGAAAAAAATTTTTTTTGGGGGGGGGGGGGAAAAGGGGGGGGAAAATTTTTTTTGGGGGGGGGGGGAAAACCGGGGGGGGGGTTTTTGGGGGGGGGGGGGGGGGGGGTTTTTTGGGGGGGGGGGGGGGGGGGGGGGGTTTTAAAAAATGGGGGGGGGGAGGGGGGTTAAAGGGGGGGGGGGGGGTTTGGGGGGGGTTCCCGGGGGGGTTTTGGGGGGGGGCCCCCCCCCCCGGGGGGGGGGGGGCCCCCCCAAAAAAAAAAGGGGGGGAAAAGGGGGGGGAACCAAAGGGGGGGGGGGGGGGGGCCGGGGGGGGGGCCAAAAGGGGGGAAAAAAAAAACGGGGGGGGGGGGTTTTCCCCCAAAAAAAAACCAGGCCCCAAAAAGGGGGGGGGGGGGTTTTTTTTTAAAAAGGGGGGGAAAAAAAAAAAAGGGGGTTTTTCCCCTTTTTTAAATTGGGGGTTTTTTTTGGGCCCCTTTTTAAAGTCCGGGGATTAAAAATTAAAAAAAACCCCCCCAAAAAAAATTTAAAAAATTTTTTTTAAAAAAAAAAAAAAATTTTTTTCCCCCCGGGGGAAAATTTTAAAATTTAAAAAAAAAAAATTTTTTTTTTTTAAAAAACCCTTTAAAAAAAAAGGTTTAAAAAACCCCCCCCCTTTTTTTTTTTTAAAAATTTATTTTTTTTCTTTCCCCGGGCCCCCAAAAAAGAACCCCAAAAAAAAAAAAATTTTTTTTTTTAACTTTTTTTTTTTTTAAAAAAACCCCCCCCCAAAATTTTTTTTAAAAAAAAAAAATTAAAAACCCCCCTTTTTTTGGAAAACCCAAAAAATTTTGGGGAAAATTTTTAAAAATTTTTTAAAAAATTTTTAAAATTTTTTTAAAAAAAAAATTTTTTTAAAAATTTTTTTTAAAAACCCCCCTTTTTTAAAGGATTTAAAAAACCCCCAAAAAAACCAAAAATTTTTTTTTGGGGAAAAAAAAAAAAAATTTTTTAAAAAAAATTTTTAAAAAGGGGGGAAAAATTTTTAAAAAAAGTAAAAATTTTTCCCCCGGAAAAAAAAGGGGAAAAAAGTCCCCCAAATTTTTGGGGGAAAAAAACCCCCCCCCCCAAAAACCCCAAAAAACCCCCCCAAAAATTTAAAAAAAGGGGGGGGAAAAAATTTTTTCCCAAAATTTTTTTTTTCCCCCCCAAAAAAAAAAAAAATTTTTTTAAAACCCGAAAAAAAAAAAAAAAAAAGGGGCCCCCAAATTTTTAAAGGGGAAAAGGAATTTAAAATTTTTTTAAAAACCCCCCCCAAAAAAAAAATTTTTTGGAAAAACCCCAAAAAATTTTTTAAGGGGGAAATTTTTGGGGTTTTTTAAAAACCCCCCTGAAGGCCCGATTAAAAGGGGGGGGGAAAAACCCAAACCTTTTGGGGAAAAAAGGGCCTTTTAATTTTTAAAAAATTTTTTTAAAAATTTTTTAAAAACCCTTTTTAAAAAGGGGGTTTTAAAAAATTTTTTTGGGTTTTTTTTTTGGGGTTTTTTTAAAAAAGGAAAAATTTTAAAAAAAGGGGAAAAAAAACCCCCCCCCCCTTTTTTTTTTTTTGTTTTGGGGGATTTCCCCCTTTTTTTTTTTTTTTTTTTTAAAAAAAAAAAAAAAGGGGGAAAAAAGGGGGGGCCCCCTTTTCCGTTTTCCCCCCTTTTTTTGGGGGGTTTTTAAAAACTTTTGGGGGCCCCCCCCCTTTTTTCCCCCCCCTTTTTTTTTTTTTTGGGGAAATTTTTGGGGGGAATTTAAGCCCAAAAAAAAAGGGGGTTTTTTTTGGGGGGGGCAAAAAAATTTTTTTTTTAGGTTTTTTCCCTTTTTTTCCCCCCCCAAAAAAAAAAAAAAAGGGGGGGGGGGAAAAATTTTTTCCCCCCCCCCAAAAAACCCCTTTTTTTTAACCCCTTTTTTAGAAAACCCGGGGGGGGGAAAAACCCCCAAAACCCCCCCAAAAAAAAATTTTTAAAAAATTTTTTTCCTTTTTTTAAAAAAAAAAAGGGGAAACCCGGGTTTTCCCCCCCCCCCCCCTGGGGGGGGTTTTTGGGGGTTTTAAAAAAAACCCCCCCCCAAAAGGGGAAAAAAATTTTTTGGGAAAAAAATGGAAAAATGGGCCCAATTTTAAAACCCCCCGGGGGGGGGGGTGGGGGGCCCCTTTTTTTTTAAGGAAAAATTTTTTTTTTTAAAAAAAAGGGGGAAAAAAAAAGGGGAAAAAAAAAAAAGGGGGGGAAAAAAAAGGGGGGGAAGGGAAAAAGGGGGGGGCGGGGTTTTTAAAACCGGGGGGGAAAAAAAACCCCCAAAAAAAAAATTTTTTTAAAAAAAAAAAAAAGGCCCGGGGGGGAAAAAATTTTCCCCCCTTTGGGGGGCCCCTTTTTTTAAAAAAAATTTTGGGGTTTTTTTAAAGCCGGGGGGGCCCGGGGTTAAAACCCAAAAGGGGCCCCCCAAAAAAAAAATTTTAAAAAAAACCCCCCCTTTTCCCCCCGGGTTTGGGGGGGGGGGAAAAAAAAATTGGGGGTTTTTTTTTGGGGGGAAACCCAAAAAAAGGGGAAAAAAAACCGGGCCCCAAAAAAAAATTTCCCTTTTTCCCCCTTTTTGGGGTTTTTTTTTTCCCCCCAAAAAAACCCCCAAAATTTTTTTTTTAAAAAAAAGGGGCCCGGGGGGGTTTTTTAAAAAGGGGGGGTTTTTTTTAAAAGGGGGGGAAAAAAAAAAGGGGGGGGGGCCCTAAAAAAGTCCTTTAACCAAAAAAGGGGGGTTCCCCCTAAAAAGGGGGGGGGGAAAAAAAGGTTTTTAAAAAAAAAGGAAAAAAAGGGGGGCCCCCGGGGGGGGGCCCCAAAAAAAAAAAAAGACGGGGGGGGCGGGTTTTCCCAAAAAGGGGGGGGGGGGGGTGGTTTGTAAATTTTTTGGGGGGTTTGGGGTTTGGGGCCGGGGGCGGGGAAAGGGGAAAAGGGGGAAAGGGGGGGGGTGGGGAACCCCCCCCGGGGTTTTTTTCCCTTTTTTTGGGAAAAAACCCGTTTGGGTTTTTTTTTGGGGGGGAAAAAAAGGGGTTTTTTTAAAAAAAAATTTCCAAAAAAATTTAATTTGGGGGGGGGTTTTTTCCCCTTTTCCCGGGGGGGTTTTAATTTTTCCCCCCCAAAAGGGGGGTTTTTTCCCCCCCCCGGGGGGGGGTTTCCCAACCCCCCCTTTTTTTGGGCCCCGTAAAAAAAATTTTTCCCCAAAAAAAAAAGGGGGGAAAAAAGGGGGGGGCCCCCCAAAAAGGGAAAATTTTTTTTTTTTTTCCCCGGGGGGGGGAAAAAATTTGGGGGGGGAAAAAAAACCCGGGGGGGAAAAAGGGGGGTTTTTTTTTTTTTAAACCCAAAGGGGGGGGGGGGGCCCCCCCCAAAAAATCCCTTTTGGGGGGGGGCCAAAAAAACCCCCTTGGGGTTTGGGGGGCCCCCCAAAAAAATTTTTTGGAAATTTTTTTTTTTAAAAAAAAATTTCCCTTTTTCCGGGGGGGGGGTTTTGGGGGTTTTAAAGGGGGGGGGGGCCAGGGTTGGGGGGGGAAAAAAAACCCCCCCCTTTTTTTCCCCCCCCGGAAAAAGGGGGCCCCCCTTTTTTGGGGGGGTTTTAAGGGCCCCTTTCCCTTCCCCCCCCAAAAAAAAGGGGGCCCAAAACCCCCTTTTTGGGGAAAATTTTTAAAATTTTTTTCCGGGCCCTTTTTTTGGGGGGGGGGCCCCGGGGGGTTTTTGGGGGGGTTTTGGGGGTTTTTTTTTTTTAAAAACCCCGGAAACCCCCTTTTTTCCCCCCAAAAAAAATTTTTTTAAAAAAAAAAACCCCCCCCCAAAAAAAACCCGGGGGGAAAAAAAAAAAAAAGGGGGGTTTTTTTTGGAAAAAATTTTTTTTAAAAAAAAAAAAACCCCAAAAAAAATTTCCCCAAAAGGGTTAAAACCCAAAAAAAAAAGCCCCCCAAAAAAAAACCCCCCTTTTTTTTCCCGGGGGGGAAAAAAAATTTTTTTTTTTCAATTTTTGGGGGTTTTTTTTTAAAAAAAAGGGCCCCCGGGGGGGGGGAAAATTTAAAAGGGGGGGGGGGGGGGAAAAAAAAAAACCCCGGGGGGGAAAAAAATTTTTTTTTGGTTAAAAAAAGGGGGGGGAAAAAAAAAAAAATATGGGGGGGGCAAAAAAAAAAAATTTAAAAGGGGTTTTTTTTCCCCAAACCCTTGAAAAAGGGGGAAAGTTGGCCCGGGGGGGGAAATAAGGGGGGCCAAAAAAAAAAAAAAAATTTTTCCGGGGGGGTTTTTTTCCCCCCCCCAAAAAATGGAGTTTAAAAATCCCCAAAAAAAAAAGGGGGGGGTTTGGGGAAAACCCCCCAAAAAGGAAAAAATTTTTCCCCCAAAAGGGGGGGCCCCCACCTTTTTCTTTTCCCTTTTTTCCCCCCAAAAAAGGGGGGGGGGAAAAAAAACCCCCCCCCCCTTTTTTGGGGGGGGGGGAAAAAAAAACCCCCCCCCAAAAATTTTAAAAAACCCCCCCAAAAACCCGGGGTCCGGGGGAAAAAAAATTTGGGGGGTTTTGGCCTTTTAAATTTTTAAAAAATTTGGGGGTTTTTTAAAAAAAAAAAAAGGGGGGGGGGGGCCCCCCGGGGGGATAAAACTATTCAAAGTTACACGGAGGGAAAAAAAATTGTTTTTTTTGCAGAATGAAAAACGAGAACATTGCTGAAAATTTTTCTATCAGAATTGTTGTACAACGTGGCTATTTGAAAAAAACTAAGGCCGCACCACGTGCAATACAGCTATTTAAAAGTTATACAGATAACAAACAGTGGTGTTTGCACCTATAAATACACCTGCGGTGACTAGAAAAGTTCTGTTTCTTATTGTAACAACAAAGTGGGTCTTTGAACAAAACTGAGCTGCGTCAAAGTGAAAAAAAACTAATTAAATTGTATACGGATAATAAAACGTGGTTTCTGCACCTATAAATACACCGGTGGTGACTAGAAAAGTTCTGTATCCTATTGTAAGAAAAAAGTGGGTCTTTGAACAAATTAGCTGCACCAAAGTGAAAAAAAAAATGTAATTAAATTGTGTACAGATAATAAAAGGTGAGTTTTGCACCTATCAAATACACCTGCAGTTACTAGAAAAGATCTATATCCTAATATAAGTACAGGCTGCACAAAATACAGGCTAATATTTCAGCAAAAACTGGCCAAAAACTGTTCATTTCAATACAGGGTCAAAGCAGAGTCTGGGCTGCACAATATCCACTCTCCTTTCAGGCACTTTCTAGCTACAAAGCAACACTTCTGGTTCAGGTAAAGCACTTTTAAAGTGGCCTACCTGTTCCAGCAGTAATGCACCTGGATTTGCTGTACTAAAGCTATAAATGTGTAGTTTCATACTGTTGTAGTGTGACACGCCTCCAGCACGAACCCCGATCTCAGGCGCAATACAAAGTGCTGCAGACTGTATTGCGCCTGATATTGGAAAGCACCTGTTTAAAAATAGAGTGAACGTGGCTGCACTAATCTTGTGGCTAAAAAGACGCTAGACTTCCGGCGCATCCCCGTTAATACATGTCACCCTAAGTGGCTAAATGTATGGGATCAGAGTCACCTCCAATCCCAGCCATGTTGTAAAATAGAATAAAAAAAAAAACTATACTCACCTCCCTCCTCAATTGCCATTTCAGCCGCTGATTGGCTTCAGTGGTTACACATCATTCCCTTACACCACAGTTCTGAAGTGCACAGCTTCAAGGTATTTGGGTGCAAAATGGATATATGACAATACCCCTCCCTCCTCCTCACACAGAAAATTCAAACATCCGGAGAGCTGAACTAACGCATGGTGCCTGCAGTAGCAGCTTTTCCAGCTATGTTAAATGTGAAAAAAACACAAATGGACAGTTTTTTTTGGAAGTTTCATTTTTATAGAGTTTATTGTATAAATGACAGACAAATAATTTTTGTTCTGCTGCTGCTGGTCAGTATGATTCATATTTTTATTATTATTTCTTTAGTATCTCCATTTTCTGAAACTTACTACTTATTATTTTTCTGTCTATTGACCTGTCTATTTAGTCACCACAGATTACTTGACCATGAGAGGGTGCGATCACTTGTACAATAATCTGCAACAATAATTTATTCCAGAAAAGTTTTTAATAACAGCTCTCCTATTACTCTCTGGCAGGGTGTTGTAGGGTATGTAGGTTGGCAGGTCTAGGGGCCTTCATTAAGCTCCTGACTGCCATGACTAATGATTGGCACCCCGCGATTGTGTCATGGGAGAGCTGATTGGGAAGTGAAAAGGGTCGTGGCATCTAAGTAGTTAAAAGACCGGGATCAAGGTTATCTTTGTTCTCAGCTGGTAAGTTCTGGCTGTAAGTAACAGCTGGAACCTGCTGTGTATGGAGCAGGCTCAGCTTGTGAACCCATTTCATACATCCCTGTTCCCACTTTCTAACATGCATGAGAAGGTTCCCTAGGCAGTAAGCTACTTCTGCCTACCCCTTATTCCGAGCCTGCAACAGAGCACTATTTTTACCAGGATTTTCCAAAACCTGGCTCATACAATTATCTCTTTGTTGCTGAAGCAGAATCAAGACCCCAGTAATTTTTTAGGTTAACATTTCCCATAACCACCACTGTACTAGCCTGTGCAGCCAAATTTTTTTATGCAGATGATCTTCTGTCTACTAAATCATGTTATGGGTAGAGATGGGCGAATTGATTCTAACGAAGTGGAATTCGTTTAGAATTTCAGGAAAACTTCGTTTTCGTAACGAAGTCGAACTTTGGGGTACTTCGGGTGAACGAAGTGTGCTTTTGATTGATAAAATGGTTGCGAGCACATGGCGCTACATGGGGCAAAGCACTCTGGGGGGAAAAAAGGGGATAGCCTGCATGACATGTGCAGAGATGAAGCCAATCAGAGACGGCGGGATTCTGTGACGTCACCGCATATATAAGTCCGGGCGCGACGTCGGGAGCTCCACTCCTCTCACAGGAGCTCATCAGGGAAGGTGCGCCCGCGGCTGATAGCTCTTACTGAAGAATTGATTTTTATATAGCGATTTCTGTGGGTGTCTCAGCTTGTCTCAGAGACTGTTCTCTTAATGTTCAATTTCAAATTTTTTGGGTATTGGATCTGAAATCCAGTGTGCGTCCACTTTCAGTGCATATACATTACAATATCTAAGCCAGTTCCTGTTGTATTCATTTAAAGAAACAGCGTTTTTACAATACAAAAACACTTCATTTTTGGCTGCTCAATTCATTGCGCAATTTACATCCGGGGTTAATTAAGCGTTGTTTTGCTGGGTCTGACCCCAAGAAAACCTTTTTTTTCAACTCCAAAATATATAAATTTTTTTCCCGTAGCCCAAATTTACAAGAAAGGTTAATTACAACTGTATTTCTTTTGTGGCGTAAAAACCGCAATTGTAACACCCACAAGCTACTATTTTGTGGGCTCATTTTTTTTTCGCAATTTACATCCAGGGGGTTTAATTAAGCTTGTTTTGCTGGTGTGCTGACCCCCAAAAAACCCTCTTTTTCAACGCCCAAAATATAAAATTTTTTTCCTGTAGCCTAATTTATAAGCAAAGGTTAATTACAACGAAACTTTGTTGTGTGGGTAGAAAACACCAATTTAAACGTACAAAACTCATTTTGTGGGGGTAATTCTTTGGCGCAATTTCTCCAGGGGTTAATTAAGCTTGTTTTGCTGGTGTGCTGAAAAAATAATCCGTCTTTTTCAAGCCAAAATATTAAATTTTTCCCCGTAGCCTAATCCAAAGCAAAGGTTAATTAAAACTGTACCTTGTTGTGTGGCGTAGAAAACACCAATTGTAACACGCTACAAAGCTACTTTTTTGTGGGCTCAATTTTTTGGCGCAATTTACATCCGGGGGTTTAAATTTAAGCTTGTTTTGCGGGTTGCTGCCCCCCAAGAAACCTCTTTTTCAACGCAAAAATTTTATAAATTTTTCCGTAGCCTAATTCCAAGAAAAGGTTAATTACAACGTATCTCTTGATGTGTGGCTAGAAAACACCAAATTTGTAACACGCTACAAAGCTACTATTGTCAGGGGGTCGCGGGCTCCCTCCCCCCCCGCGACCACCCCCCTTGTGCCTGGGCGCCGCCTCTCTTACCTGGCCGGTGAACCCCCCGGCCTCCTGCCCCGGCCGTCGTGCGCGGGCCCCTAAGGCCGCGCGCGCCGGCTTCTCAAATTTAAAGGGCCAGTGTCCCCGATAATTTTTTTATTGTGGGCGGGGCCTTTTAAGGTATCCGCCCCCAGTACTTCCTGCCAGTCTGTTGGTGTGTTTTTGGTGCTTTAGAGATTTTTGGATTTCCGTATTGATTCCCCTGTACCGCCCTTGCTTACGTTTCCTACCTTGCCTGTTTTGCCGCCTCCCCCCGCCGTCTGCCCGTTCTGATACGAACCTCTGTTTGCCTCCCCTGCCTTCTGCCTGCCCCCGACACGCCCCCGGATTACGTTCTGTCCCACGCTGAAACCCCGGCCCCCATCGAAAAGCAAGTATGGGGGGTAACGACCTGGTAGCCTCACCCCCGCAGCAAGTCCACCCCGCTTTGGGCGGGCTCTGGTGAAAACCCCGGGGGTACTTAGATTCCTTCCCTGGCGTGGGTTAGCTATCATCGCTTGCCCTTGGCCCAGGGTCCCCCCTCCGTTACAGTACAGACTGGGAAAGGTTCCGCCAGGGTACCTTGCCTGATCCCGGGACTCACTACAAATGTCCCCAGCAAGTCAACGCATCCCAGCTGCGGCCATGTGCGAAACCCGGCGACTCGTCGCCCCCATCGGCTCCGTCCTTTCACCTGCATCCTTGCTCCAGCATCATTGTCTACCTGCTTCCCGGGTCAGGACCGTTCTGCATCTGCCATCCCCTCACCTACGATGGGGGGACCCCCAAAAAGGCAGAGGGGGCATCACCAGTGCTCCATCCACCTCGAAAAGATGGGGCACCAAATTTCCCACAGAGGGCCAAGGTGGCCTTCATAATAGCCCCTTGTCTGGAGAAGCTGGGTTGGGCTAGCCATATGGGATGAGGGGATCCTCTCGGCGGACCTCCAAAGTTTCCCCGGGGGGTTTCCCCAGTCTTCGAGGACCTGGCCGTACTTCTTCGGCGGCCCAGCGCTGCTCCGGTACGTCAGGGCGACAACCCCCCAGTCGGCAGTATTCGGTGCAGTTTCGCCTCTCGCTTCGAGCTGGACTGGAACAACGAAGCATTGGTGGCGACATTTTGGGAAGGCCCCTCGGGGCGAACAAGGACGAGCTCGCCCCTCGGGGTTTACCAGCTGCCTTTTGGGTGACTTTAAACCCTTTGGCCACCCGAGTGGGTATTCGCTTCGCCCCAAAGCAACAAAACTCCCCTGCAACGGGAAAACCTCCGCCCCCGTCTCCCTTTTTTTGGCCCCCACCCCTCCAGGGTCACCCTTCCCCTCCAAGGCCTCGAAGAGGAAACCCATGCAGGTCGAAAAGGGCCCCCCGTCCCCCGGAGGGAAAGTTCTCAGCGTCGTCGAAGCAGTTGTGTTTTATTTTGGGGGGTTTTTGGCCTTTCATTTGGGGACTGTCCGGTTCGCCCGGGGAAAGGGGGGCAACCCTAGGGGTCAGAACGGGCCCCTTCCCCCTCTGACCATGCCCCCCACATATTGGTCTTCTCCGGCGCCCTTTCAGGGCCCCGCCTTTTTCGACTCAGGGTCGGGAAAGGAAAAATCATA
>JAODAL010080416.1:0-12255 GCA_025379985.1 Phyllomedusa bahiana | reverse complement strand
TCCCCAAACTACAACGTCCCTACCTGACACTAAAACGAGGGCCCTTACCTTGTACACAAAAACGATGCCTTACCTTTAACTGCCCCCGTTTTCCCTCTCCCCTGTAATCACGATGCCTTACCCTTTTTCACACCCCAGGGGCCTTACTCTGAAACTACACCGATGCCTCTACCCTGTACATACTGACCCTCTACCCTGTCCACTACCGAGCCTTCCCCCTGTCCAGATTATACCGATCCCCTTACCCTGTACCAGCATACACCGATTCCTCTACCCGTTACCTACCCCCGATGCCTCACCTTAACTAACCGATGCCTTACCCTGTCACTACACAGCCTTTCCCTTTTCACTACACCGTCCCTCTACTCTGAACCTACATGATGCCTCTACTCTGAACACTACACTGTCCCTCTATTTCTTTTACACTACATGTCCCCTTCCCTGTACACTGACAAAAAGCCACTCCCCGTCCATTACACTGATCCCCTTTTCCCTGTACACTGCACTAAAGCCATACCCTGTAACTACACCGATCCTCACCTGTCCCTAAAAATTGATGTAGGTTTTTATAGGCCCCTCACTCTGAATTCTTTTGAACTGTGAAGGTGACGGTCTGAGTCACCTGCCCCTGTGTTTTGCTGCTTGGAGGAGGAGGTGGTGTGCAGGTGATCGCTGCAGCCTCTTCCTTGCTGTCCTGCACAATCCTGTACTATCACCAGCAAACGTGCTCGGGAATGCAGATTTTTTTAATTAAAAATAAACCAAAAAACCTGAATAACTTCCAGGGTGTGGGCGGAGTGTAAAGTGGGAGCCGGTCCTATTTTGCAGGAGTGGTCGCATAAAAGGGACCGACCCCGTTTCCCCAAAATATAAAATTTATTTTGGTCCAGTTATTTCGATGCAAAAAGCAAGAGGAATTGGGGGGCCAGGTTTGCTCCCAATCTTCAGCCTCATCACTGAGGGGTGTAATGATGAAAAGGGGCAGGCAAAGCGCTGCCCCCAGGGGAAAAAGATTCGTCCCAGGGAAAAAAAATTTACAAAATGTTTCACCTTTTTTTCAAAGAAGTAGAAAATCAAAACCCTCATCAAAAACTGACTGTGGCGAGGCAATTCCCTTTTTCCCTGACTTGTTGAGTGTGGCCCTGTGGTCACCGGGTTTCCCCCCCCCCCAAGTTTTGTGTGAGAGGGCCCTTCTCTGCCTGGGAAAAAATGAGATTAGATGTGAGGTTTTAGTTGCGGGCTGTGGAGGGCATACTATTTCTCAGAACAAATTCAGGACTCCACAAATTTTTCCTGCAGTGTTTTGCATTTTTAAAAAAATTTTTTGTGTCCTAAATCATACCCAATTATATTTTACACTGAAAGCACAAGGGTAAAAAGGGGGTTTAAAAATTGTGCTTTCGGGCCTCCATTCCCTCCCCCAAAATACGCTTTTTTGCAAACCCGGGCCCGCGATTTTCCTCTCGGGGCCTCGCGCTCTGCCCCGGCCCCCGGGGGGAGGCCGCCGCTTGCCCGGGTGTGGGCGGCGGGGCACTTGCCCTCCGGCGCTCATTACTTACCCGGCCGCGTCCTGTGCCCCTGCTCTCCTGTGCCCAGTGGCGGGGTTCCCTGTGATCAAAGGCGCGCGGGGTTGCCGGTCGTGAGTTTTAAAGGGGGCAGTGCCCCGGGTTTTTGGGTAATTGCCGGCATGCCTCTTTTCCCGGGTCGTTCGCCCGCCCCCTGCGGATCTTTAGGCCTTCCCTATCGAGAAAGCTTTTCCCTTTGTCTCGTCTGATCTACCGTGTCCCGCCCTTGCTTCCGTCTTTTGACCACGATTCTCCCCTCCCCTGAGTGCTGTCCACGCCCCACAAAACCAAGCTCCTGCCTGACCTTCTCTGACCCGACACGGTGCCCTGACGATTTTGCACCACGCTATACTTCGGCTGCCCCGCAAGCAAGTCACGTCGGGGGGGACGACCTGGTAGACTCCCGCCGCAGCAAGCCATCCCGTTTTGGGGGGGCTCTGGTAAAAAACCGGGGGCTATTAGATTCCATTCCCTGGCGTGGCTTACCCATCGTTGTGGTGGTCCAGGGATCCACTTCCCGGTCCGGAAAACCCGAAAACTTGTCTGAGGCACTGTAATTTTATATAATCATCTTACGATTTATAAAAAAATGTACTTGCAAGTATTTACCCTTTCTTATTTTCTGCAGATTTTTTTCCTGAAAATGCATTGTTATTTTTTGCTCCAAAAAAATAAAAAATTTTAATTTTATATTTCTTAGTATTTGGGAAATCCCCCTTTTGGGTTTTCAGCATGCCTGAATCCTTTGGGCTCTGAATCAGAATCAAGCATATTTGACTAAAATTGATCCGGTCTCTTAACACATTCCCAATTTTGGGTCAGACGGACTTGGATACAAATAAGCTTTTTTTTCACCTCTCCCCAAAAGTGTTCAAAGATAAAAACATTTTTTACCCTTTTGCTTGTCAGTGCTGTTTCCCCTAAATAGCTTGTTATTGTATCAAAAGGGGAAAAAAACCCTGAGTTCCCATTTTACTACAGTAAAGTTTTCACTTGAACATGCGCCGTGTATGAGGGAAGTCGGGAGTCGGGGGTTTGGGGAAATTTGAGGAGTCGGAGTCGGGGCTTTGGCTTGCCGGCTCCACAGCCCTAATAACTTATAGGAAAAGTTTTAGTGAAGTCCTCACCCAATGATGGGGCTGTAATGAGATGACATATCACTATGCAGCATGAGGTGATACATGATAACTGCTTGGTGTTCCTCACCAGTTTCCCAGCATCCTCTGCTCCCCGCATATCCTTTATAATTGGGATTATGACAGTTAAAAACAAAACATCAGTGAAAAGATGTTTGACCCCGGAATGCTTTCCCCCTCAGCAGCAGGAGCGGCAGCCCCCCCCCCCCCTCCGGGGTTTCCCCCCCCCTGTACGGTCACATGATGCAGCAAGCCCCGCCCCTTCATCCCAGTATCAGTGGGCCTGTGGGGGGTGATTTTAAACCCCTTTTAGAGAGCACTCTTCCAGAGCCTGACTGGGGTTCCTGGCGTTTTTGGTACCCTTTTGCGCTCGGCCCAGATGTCAGGGCCCCTGCTCTCCGGATTAGAAAAATGTATCATCTGAAAAATCCCCCAATTAGAGAAAATGAACTTCATAGTATCTTATCCCCCTCTAACCCCTCACCCACCCCCCTGATGGGTCCAAGCAATCCCCCCAGTCTCCGGAGTGACCTTCAACCCTTCCTTCAAACCCAAATCCAAAGCCCACAAACCCCCCCCCCCCCAACATGCCTGGAAAATATTTCTCAAATCTGCTCTTTCCTTAACTGCGACCCATTATCATCTGCAACATCATTCTCTGTGGGTTCCCATATCGCCTCTTACCCTTACCCAGAAATTCATTTCAAGATTTAACCATGGTTTTACTCTCCATGACCTGTCCCCCAAAATCTCTACCCTAATCTCCGATACCTCCCCGGTATTCCATCCAAAAACCTCCCCCCCCATACATTTGCTCTTTTCCCTGATACCCCCCCCTATGTTTCCCCCCCCCTACACTTACCCTAACCCCTCCTGATACCTCCCCTCATGTAATCTCCAACCATAACCTTCCCCCCATCCTCCCCTAATCTCCTGATACCTCCCCCTCTGTAATTCCACCCATAACCTGTCCCCCATACACCTCCCCTAATCCCTTACCTCCTATGTAATCCCATCCAAAACCCTGCCCCCCCATAATTTGCCCTAATCCCCTGATGGGGCCCCCATTAAACTCCACCCAAACCTCCCCCCATACTTTTCTACCCTAACTCCGATACCCCCCTCATGTAATCTCCCCCCCAACATCTCTCCCAAATCCCTGAACCTCCCTCATTAATCTCCATCCTTTTAAACTGCCCCCCCCTTTCTCTCTACCCTATTCCTGTACCCCCTCATGTAATCTCCATCCAAAAACCTTTTTTCCCCCATACTCTTCCCCCTAACCCCTGATACCTCCCCCATGAAAATTCCTCCATAAACTCCCCCCATAAATCTTCCCCTAATTCCTGATACCTCCCTCTTTTAAATCTCCATCCAAAAACCTTTTCCCCCCTAACTCTCCCCCTAATCTCCTGATACCTCCCTATGTAATCTCCCCCCTACCTTTCCTAATTTTCCCTGTACCTTCCCTCATGTAATCTCCCCCCAACTTCTCCCTAATTCCGATCCCTCCCTCATTTAATTCCTCCATACCTGCCCCCCCTACACTCTACCTAATTCCCCTGTACCCCCCCTCATGTAATTTCCCATCCATATCCTATCCCCCCCAAACTCTCTATCCAAATCCCCTGAAACCCCCCTATGAAATTTCCCCCCCCATACTTTTTCCCCCCAAATTTCCCCTGATCCCCCCCTCATGTAATCTCCATCCATATCCTTCCCCCCCAAAATCTCTTCCCAAACCCCCCCTATACCCCCATGTTATCCCACCCATAACCTCCCCCCCATAATCTTACCAAATTCCCCTATACCTCCCCAAGTAATCCCCAACCATAAACCTGCCCCCCCCCTTTCATTCTACCTAATTCCTGAACCTCCCTAAATAATTCCCCCACCCATAACCTGTCCCCCCCCATACATTTACCCTAATTCCTGCCCTCCCTCAAGAAAATTCCCCACCAAAAAACCTGTCCCCCCCCCTACACTCTACCTAATCCCTGATACCCTAAGTAATTCCATCCATAATTTTTTTCCCCAAAATTCTCTCCCCCTATCTCCTATAACCCCTCTTTAAATGTCATCCATACCCCCCCCATACATCTCTACCTAATCCCCTATACCCCCTTTCAAGTAAATCTCCCCCCAAAAACCTGCCCCCCCCCCATACATTACCCTAATCTCCTGATCCCTCCCCTCGTGATCTCCATCCATAAACCTTTCCCATACTCTCTCCCCAAAAAAAAAAAAAAAAAAAAAAAAAAAAATTTTTTGTTTCCCCCCCCTTTTGTAATCCCCATCCATTAACCTCTCCCTTCCCTACATCCCCCCCTAATCTTGATCCCTCTCAAGTAATCTCCATCCATAACCGGTTCCCCTTTCATCTTGCCCTAATCTCTGTCCCCCGCCCTCAAGTATTCCCCAACCCTTTTACCTGTCCCCCCCCCATACTCTCTACCCCAAATCCCTGTTTCCTCCCTAAGTAACCCCACCTAATTTTCCCCTTAAAACCCCTTTGCCCTAATCTCCTGTACCTCCCTTTGTAATTCCACCCATAACTGCCCCCCCCCAACATTCTGTCTAATTCCCCTGTCCTCCCATGTAATCCCACCCAAAAAATGTTCCCCCCATCTCTCGCCCAAATTCTCCGGGGGGACCCCCCTCATGAAATCCCCACCATAACCCCCCCCCATAAATTCCCCTAATTCCCCTGAACCTCCCTCATGTAATCTCCATCCTTTAACTGTCCCCCCATAATCTTCCCTAATCCCCTGAATACCCCTCATGAAATTTCCCCACCAAAACCCTTTTTCCCTCCCCCCATACATCTTACCCTATATTCTGATACCCCCTCAGTAATCTCCATCCAAAACCCTGCCCCCCCAACATCATGCCCTAATCTCCTGATCCTTCCCCTCATGTAATTCCACCCCAAAAACTGCCCCCCATTTTTCTCTCCTAATCCCCTGATCCTCCCTCAGAATTTCCCCATCCATTCCTGCCCCCCCCATACATCTTTCCCCAAACCCCTGATACCTCCCTTTATGTAACCCCCATCCATAACCTGTCCCCCCCCCATACATCCTACCCTAATTCCTGATACCTCCTCTGTAACTCCTTCCATAACCCCCCCCATCCATAATCTCTCCCAATTCCTGATACCTCCCCTCATGAATCCCCATCCTAACCTGGCCCATACATCTTGCCTATTCCTGATACCTCCCTCTTTAAAAATCTCATCCTAATTTGGCCCATAATCCTGTCCAAATTTCTGATACCCCCCCCTTTTTTTAAATTCCATCCAAAACCCTGTCCCCCCCCCCATACATCTTGCCCAAATTCTTACCTCCCCTCATGTAATCTCCCACCTTAACCACCCCCCCCTACATCTCTACCCTCTCCTGATACCACCCCTCATGTAATCTCCACCCATACCCGGCCCCCCATACATCTCTACCCTTTTCTCCTGGTACCTCCCTATGTTTTTTCCCCATCCAAACCTGCCCCCCATACATCATTAAAGAAAAGATTAAAACAAAAACCAAATTTATTGGTTTCCTCTCCCAGGGAGAGATTTTTCCCCTTTTCGAACCCCCTCTTCTTTCACCACCCAAACCCATAAGTTCTACACTGCATGATGGGGGGCAAATCCCCCGAAACAGCTGTTGAGAGAACTTAAGGGTTTTGGCTCAAACCCCCTTTACATTGTAGGCCTTTTCCCTTTATGCAAAACAGAACCCTGAAAATACTGCCCCTGGGGGACCTGCCGCCATGCCCATCAGCTTGTGCTGTTGTTCTGAGGGAGGTGCACAACTAATTCTCTTCCAAGAACCACGTGGTCAGGCGGAAATATCGTATTTTATGTTGGTTTCGTTTATAAAAGTCCCAAAAAATGGGTTTTTCGTTTTTGGGTTTTTAAAAACATTTTTTTACATTTGATGGTAAAACCCAAACCCCAAAAACACCCCATGGACACCCCCAAAGAGAAAAACCGTGTGGGGGATGAGAATAAACCCAGCGAGTAAATCCAAATTTTTTGAATTTTTGGGCCAAGCCGACGGGAATATATTTTGTTGTAGGTATAGATTATTAAATTTTTTTTTTTAATCCTTTTGTGAGTTGGACTGGGGTGTTTAAAGGGCCGTCGGGGAATTATTTTTCTGGGGCCCCCAATTGGAGTTTAAATTCGGGGGTCCCAATGGAGGTGATTTGAGGGGCCCCAAAAGGAGGGATTCTGGGGGCCATCAAAGGAGGTGATTTGAGGGCCCCCCAATTTAGGTGATTCCCGGGGCCCCCTTTTTGGGAGGTGATCCCAGGGGCCACCAATGAAGGTGATCCCAGGGGCCACCAATGGAGGTGATTTCGGGGACCACCAATTGAGGTGATTCTGGGGACCACCAATGGAGTTGATTCCGGGGGCCACCAATGGAGGTGATTGTGTGGTACACCAATGGAGGCGATTCTGGGGGCCACCAATGGAGGTGATTCCAGGGACCACCAATGAAGGTAATTCCAGGGGCCACCAATGGAGGTGATTCCAGGGGTCACCAAATGGGGGTTGATTTGGGGCCCCAATTGGAGGTGATACTGAGGGCCACCAATGGAGTTTATTCTGGGTGCAAACAGTGAAATTTCATTCTGGGGGGGGCACCTCAGCGGGTGAATGCCTCTTTCTCTGTGATTCTATGTAATATATGATAGAGTTTTTGTATATTTTGCTGGAATTATATTCTGGGGGCCACCTGTGGAGTTGATTCTGGGGGCCACCCTACAGGTACCCTACCTGCCTCTAATACTGTGCCTCTTTCTCTTTCTTAGAAGGGCATAAACCTCAATGATGAGATGATAAGCGCCACTGAGTCTATTTCGACTCATGGCGACTCTGTGGACCATTGCTCTAAACCACTTTTGGTCTTCAGTCAGGCGGTCACTAGGAATTTGGGTGCAGAAAACGTTTTTTTATTGTGCAATGCATCCCGATGGCCCTTCCTTTTTTTGGGTTTGACTTGCCCGGGACCGTCTTTCTCACTTTTTTTTTTTCTATAAAAGGTATATTGTACTGAGGGTTTTGCAGGCTATAAAAAACATATCCTGCCCCCAGGCGCGGGGCCCCAATTAGGTTGGGTTTATCTGATGCAGTTTGTGAGTTCCTTTCTTTTTCCTTTTGTCAGTGTGGAGGTGGAGCTTTGGTAAAACACAACCATTTCTGGTGCTTCTCCCATAGAAAGGGAGCTGCTTTTAATCATTGTTATGACTAGATATAATCTATACAAATATCTGTGAAAAAAAATGTGTTTAATATTTTGTTTCTTACAAATAATAGGTAACACTTATATTTTTTTACTATTATTGGATAACACTGAGGTTTTTTTAACAATGCCCAATGGTATCATGATAGATATTCTTTTTTTTTTCTGTTATTTTTATTATGTCTTAAAGGTTTGTTATGACTTGTGGCTTTAAGGGCTCTGGGATGGACTCACTTTTTTTAGGCAGAGACAGAGCGTACCCCGGTGAAAAAATACAGGGTTCTGTTTTTTATTGGCAGCAAACAAAAAAATCAAAGTGAAAAGGCATGCCAAACACTAAAAAAAAACAAAAACGGGCTCCCCTCGGGGCTCTAGCTAACAGAGCGTAACTGACTCGTAAGTTCCCTGCGGTTTTTCCAGCGGTTTCCACCAAGGCTTAAGGTAGCCGGGGGGTTGTAACCACCTGTCAGCTTCCCGTTTGACTTTTATACTCCAGGTAAACCCCGGAGGGGGGATAGGGGGGAGGGCCCCCACCCTCTCTAGCTCACCCCAATAAAGGGGACCGGGAAATGGTGGCCTTTCAAACCTTTAAAGTTTTTAAAAATGTACAGTCTGTACTGTAAATCCATCTTTTTTTGGGCCCTTTCATTCCCCAAGGTTTTCCTTACCTTGGGGCATGGTGGCCCCGGGTTGGAAAGGGGTTGACGCAGGCCCTTGGCCGGGATGTTACCCCTTTGAAAACCCTTTCCCTGCTGTTTGACTTACATAGATATGAACTGCATAAATATTTATGAGAATTGTGATGAATATTACTGTTTCATTCACAAATACATAGGTAACACTTATATTTATGACATATTATTGGATAACACTGAGGTTTTAAGCAATGCACATTGGTATCAGTGAGTAGGTACTCATTTTTATCTGACATGTCTATAGTAGTATGCCTCTCCAAGAATTGTTACGACTAGATATAAACTGCACAAATATTTATGAGAATTGTAATGAATATTACTGAATCTTTCACAAATACATAAGTAACAATTATATTAATGACATATTACTTGATAACACTGAGGCCTTATTCTTCCAACAGTATATGGTTTGGACAGCACTGACAGTCCTCTTTATAGCGTCACCTCAAAAACACCTTCTTAATGCAACAGATCGCCACATGGAGACGGCCTCACCTCCACTATTCAAAACTCCAAGATGAATACAGCAGGCATCAGCATAGGTGTTATTTGTTAAAAAGATCCCAGTACAAAAAAGCAGCTTTTTTTTGTACTGAGATCTTTTTAATAAATAACACCTATGCTGACGCCTGCTGTATTCATCTTGGAACCTTGACACTTTAACATTGCACCTTGGTGTCAGTGAGTAGATACTCATATTTATCTGATATGTCTATAGTAGTGTGCCTCTCCAAGGATTGTTATGACTAGATATAAACTGCACAAATATTTATGAGTATTGTGATGAATATTACTGAATCCTTCACAAACACATAAGTAAAACCTATATTAATTACATATTACTGGATAACACTGAGGCTTTAAGCATTGCACCTTGGTGTGAGTAGATACTCATATTTATCTGATATATCTATAGTAGTATGTTTCTTAAACGATTATTATGACTAGATATAAACTGCCCAAATATGAGAATTGTGATGAATATTACTAAATCTTTCACAAATACATAAGTAACACTTTTTATTAATGACATATTATTGAATAACACTGAGGTTTTAAGCATTGCACCTTGGTGTCAGTGAGTAGATACTCATATTTATCTGATATGTATACAGTAGTATGGCTCTTCAAGTATTGTTATGACTAGATAAAAACTGCACAAATATGAGAATTGTGATGAATATTACTGAATCCTTCACAAATACATAAGTAACACTTATATTAATGACATATTACCGGATAACACCGAGGTTTTAAGCATTGCACCTTGGTGTCAGTGAGTAGATAGATACTCATATTTATCTGATATTTATGTAGTAGTATGCCTCTCCAAGGATTGTTATGACTAGATATGAACTGCACAAATATATTTATGAGAATTGTGATGAATATTACTGAATCCTTCACAAATACATAGTTAACACTTATACTAGTAAATTAACAGAGAATATTACTAAAGAATGCACCTTGGCGCAGAGTAATTGTCTACTAATATTCATTCTATATCCATATCCAAAAGTATAAAATTCTCAATATAAAAAATAAACCGTAGATTAGAAACTGAACCTGTATTTGGTCTCTTGTCTACACAATATCACTCAAGAGTGACCTGGCTGGGTGGGGAGCAATTGGAGAACAAGTCGGTAGACATGGCTGTGGATTATCTGTGGTTAGATGAATATCTCTGAGTCTTATCTCGTTACATGACACTGGCTCCTTCTTAATACTATGAAACAGATAATGGGTAAGATCTATGGGTATACCACTGCAGGTGTCTGCGAGGGGTTGCTCTACCATATGAATAGCTGGATCTCATTTCGTATGATCTTTGGGTGTATGATTGTTGGTGTCTGGGAGATTTATCTCACGAGAGTGGTTCCCCCTCATTATGACTAGTTGCATTTTGTTCTGTACAAATACAAATGTTGATGTCTGTCAAATCTTCATCACTTGAGGCTTGCTCCTTAATATGAGTAGTTGGTGCTTGTGTATGATCTGTAGATGTATAACTATTGGTTTTTGACAGATTTGCATCACTTGAGGCTTGATCCACAGTATGAGTAGTTGGATCTTGTTGTATATGATCTGTGGGTGTATATCTATTGGTGTCTGGAAGATCTTCATCACCTGAGTCTGGTTCCTCTTTAATACGAGCAGTTGGATTTTTTCTATATGTAAATCCCATTTCATTCAGCCGATTTCTCACAGTTCTGGCACAAACATTGACTCCAATTTCCGACCACTGGTTTTTCATTTCCTTTGCGGTGCATCTTCTGTTTTTCAGGCATATCGCTTTGAGTTTTTTGTCCTGGCGCTTTGACGTCTTCCTTGGTCTACCGGTATGTTTTCCTTTCATAACCTTCCCATTTTTCTTAAACTTGCACCAAATTTTACACACTGCTGACTGGGAACAACCAACAACTTTAGCCACACTCCGTGTCCGATTTCCATCTTGTATGAGTTTTATAATCCTTTTCCATGGTTCAATAGACAGCTCTTTGTTGGGGCCATGTTTTCGGTTATGTAAGGCCACAGCTCGGAAAAAAATGGACAAAATTTTCCTTTTGTATTTTTAGACTTGTGTCATCTGTTTTAGCAAATCACAAAATGTTCCATATTTTTCCTTCCTATATATGATCTTTTAAAAAACATACGGGACACACAGTATGTCAGTAAAGTAACAGTTTCATTTTCTTGAGGGATGTTCATTGTATCGGGTGATTCTGGTAGTATTTGCTACAAAAGTAAAAAAAAAAAAGTTGGACAAACCCCTTTGAAGGAATTTTTGTACAAACCACCAATTGGTTTTCCCCTGTGGAGCAGTCCAAAGGAATACACTGAATTATCTGCAATATTGGGGACTGCAGTTGTCACTTGATAGTTAGGGTCAATCAGTAGCTCTACAAAAAGTCTCAGTGTAGCCCAGGCTGGATTTTGGCAACTTCTTTATTTTTGGCAGTGCTTTAATGAGATCAATGTCACCCGACTGTTCTAGTAATGGTAAGCTTAGCATCACATCCTCCTCCACATTTACTATCAGTTTAACAATATTAATGTCAAAATTAAAAGAGGCCTGGATCGCGGGACAAGGATGTAATTCTAACACTGATAAAGCAATTGGTGCGACTCACTTAGAATTTTGCTGTTCAGTTTATATAAAAGATGTAATGGGGCAGAGAGAGTGCAAAGACGAGCAAAACCAAACCCTAAAAAGGGGAATGGAGCATCTTTGGCAAAGACGAGCAACCAAACTTATAAGAGGAATGGGCATCTTAGTAATGAGGACAGGTTTAGTAGAATTGAACTTATTTTAGTCTTGAGAAAAGCCATGATTAAGTTATATTAAATATATAAATGGTCCATACAAAAGTATGGGGAAAAATTATTTCATGTAAAGCCCCACAAAAGACAAGGTGACATTCCTGCGACTGGGGAGAAAAGGATTCAATCTTCAGAGGGACAAAAGTGTTCTTCACTGTAAGAACTGTAAATCTGTGGAATAGCCGCCTGAGGAAACTGGTCACAGCAGGAACAGGGGAGGGTTTTAAGAAAGGCTTAGCTAAATACCTGAAAAATTTAAAGAATATTTAAAGCTTTTAGCTATTAAAATTTA
>JAODAL010080415.1:0-12255 GCA_025379985.1 Phyllomedusa bahiana | reverse complement strand
TCCTTCACTATTGAACATGTTTTATTTCTGTGCTGGGGTGTGATTGACACTTTCCCCACCCCCCATCTGCTACTCTGTTAGGGTCTTTCACAAACATGTTTTTGGGTGCATTCTTTGTGTTTTTTTTTTGCAGAATGCACAGCTTTAATTGTGCTTTTGAATAAAAAATGCCCCAAAAAAAGCAATATGTGAAAGCCCTTACCCTAGGGCTGGCTGCGACCCTTCTGTTTGAGTGAAAAATGTCTTCTCCATACCATTCTGCTGGGTTCTGTGTGTTGGATGTAGAGGACCGCCCTATAGCCTTGAACCCACCCCGACACCCTTTAAAAAAAGACCATATTTACTTTGCCATTTTGATAAATTTGTTTTTATGCTAGCATTTTCTCCCTGGATAGTTTATTTGGTTTTTCCTACCTTTGGGGGCCCCTTTTTGCCCCATCTGTGTATTGCTGACGCTTTTTTACCTTTTCTGTTTTCCTGGCTCTAATCTTTTTCACAGACTTCTCTACATTTAATTGTCTGTCTTTGTTCTTGTTTCGCCAAAACCAAATGTAGGGGCTAAAGTCCAGTTTTTTGGCAACCCCCCTTTAAAAGTTCGAGTTTAAGTCCCCTTACAATAATTTTTTTTAATTTTTTTATGGCAGCAAAAGAAGCCAGATAAAAGGTAGTTTTTCTGTTACTTTTTATTTTTGTCTGGGGGTTAGTTTTCATTTATCTTGCCATTTTTTCATACTATTAAAAATACCTTTAACATGACGTCAGTTTAGTTTTTAACAAAAAATTGCCCATTCCATTTAGATGGGCTTTTTTAGCTTTAAAAGTATACTCGTTTGTGCTGTGCAAAAAAAAAAAGTACAAAAGCCTTTGAGACATTCTATTAAAATGTGATAAAATTTGCATACTTTTATAAATTTAAATTCCAATTTTTTTTATTTCTTTTTATAAAAGATACAGACTTCTGTACTTTTTAAAAAATGCATGAAGTTTTTTTTTTCACAACTTGTTGTTTTAAAGGCTTTGATTTTTTAGGGTGGTAACAACTGTCCTGGTAAATGAGCAAAATGTAAAAATTTAAAATGATTTTTGCATTTTTTAACAAAAAGGGTCTAGAGAAGTAAAGAATGGACATGTCCAATTTAATGTGAAAATTTATATATGCACACTTGAAGTATAACAAATTATACATTACACTACCGGCCACTTTATTGGGTACATTTTCCAACTGCTCGTTAACATTTAATTTCTAATCACCCAATACGGCCAATAGTGCATTTAGGCATGTAGAAAGGTCAGACAATCTCCTGCGTTAAAACCCAGCTCGTGGGGGAAAAAAGGGGTTTTGAGTGCCTTTAAAGTGGCAGGGTTTGTTGGTGCCAGAAGGGTGGTTGAGTATTTCAGAAACTGTGAATTTTGGGGTTTTCCCCAAAAACCATCTTGGGTTTTCAGAGAATGGTCCAAAAAAAAAAACATTTATGAGCGGGAGTCTGGGGCGGAAATGCCTTTTGATGCCAGAGGTCAAAGGAGAATTGGGGGAAATGGTTTGAGCTGATAGAAAAGGCACAGTGACCAAAAAGCCCCCGTTACAACCAAAGGGACAGAAGAGATTTGAACGACGTCCGAAAATTTTAGGAGATGGGGACGCAGCAGAAGACCCCCGGGTGCCACTCCTTTGCTAAGAAAACCGAAACTGAGGCTCCATTTGCCCAAGCTCATCGAAATTGGCAGGAAGATTGGGGAAAAAATTTTCCTGGTCTGATGATCTGATTTCTGCTGCACATTGGATGGTAGGGGCAGAATTTTGGGGTCAACAAAAAAAAGCTGGATCCATCCTGCCTTGTTAACGGTTCAGGTGGTGGTGGTGGGTCATGGTGGGGGAAAAAATTTTTTTTGGCACTCTTTGGGCCCCTTGGGCCCAAATTTAGCATCATTGCAAGCACACCTACCCGAGTATTGTTGCTGGGGCCTGTCCCTCCCCTTTTTGCCAATGACCCAAATCTGAGCTACTTTCAGCAGTGTAACGCCATGTCATAAAGCTGGAATCATCTCAGACTGGTTTCTTGAACATGACAATGAGTTCACTGTACTCAAATGGCCTCCACAGTCACCAGATCTCAATCCAATAGAGCATCTTTGGGATGTGGTGGAACGGGAGATTCGCATCATGGATGTGCAGCCGACAAATCTGCGGCAACTGTGTGATGCCATCATGTCAATATGGACCAAAATCTCTTGAGGAATGCTTCCTCCAGCACCTTGTTGAATCTATGCCACGAAGAATTGAGGCAGTTCTGAAGGCAAAAGGGGGTCCAACCCGTTACTAGCATGGTGTACCTAATAAAGTGGCCGCTAAGTGTAAGTGAATTACAGAAAACCAAACATTGCAAAGGAAACTGGAAAGACTGGAAAGACTTGTTTACCAGCTCGGTAACTTAGGTGGTCGCATGTCTCTGCCACTAGGTGGAGTACAGCAGGAAACCTGCAAGTAGCGTCCCAGTGAGGGCCTTTGGACCCTTAAGGACGCAGCCAGTTTCAATCTCTCTGACAGAGACCCATTTCTAAAATCTGAATGGTGTCATTTTATGTCAGAATAACTTTTTTATATTTTTACCTATCTGAGTTAACATTTTGGTATCATTGCAGGGTTCATATGATGCTTTGATCACTTTTTATCACTTTTATTCAAAAAGGAAAACATGTTTTTGCATCGTCATAGTGAAAGCATTACTGCTGTGTACTAGTCTCCATAGCAACTGTCAATCACTATGAGTGACCATGCTTTTAGGACATGGCAGGGCATAGTGACGTCATGGGCAGCCCTATAAATCTAACAAATAATTTCAGGGCTGCCAGGTAAGCCACTGGCAGGTAAAGGCTTACCCCTTCAGAATAATCACTTGTCAAGGCCGATGCTACGGGATGCCGGTTGCAACCTACAGCTGGTTTCCCACAGCGAACGGTTGAACTCTCTTTTAGAGTTTGCACAATAATCAGGACGTAAACCTTACATTAACCCCTTCCCGACTATGGCATACGTTTATATCCAATGTCGGGAAGAGGTTAAAAGCCTGTTACTCCAGACAACAGGGGGTTGTGATTGGCTGCCTGGAGTATGGAGCAACATTTGAGCCAAGGAGGAGGTTTTTACCCCACAAGGCTTGAGGGAAGACTGTAAGGTATACGAAGCTCTGCTTCTGCATAGTTAGTGGCCAGTTGGCTGAGGTTTTGCTTGTTTTGTTTTGCTGTAGTGAGAACTGACCTGTGACTGAATAAAGCTGTCCGATGCCAGTTTAAATAGAAGCCTTGTGTCGGCATGATATATTATTATTATTATTATTATTATTATTATTATTATTATTATTATTTATCTTAAAGCGCTGTTGAATCCAGGGCCCTTTACATTCAAGGAGGTTACATACATAACATAAGTCAAACAAGTAAAATGGTAACAATATGTGACTAACAACTGGTACAGAGGGAAAGAGAACCCTACCTGCGAAGGCTTACAATCTACATATGTCAGTGTGCCTCACCTGTTCTACAAAGGACGGCGATCCCATGAGCATAAAGAGCCCTCCAGCCAGTGGAAATGACGGGCGAACTGTGAGTGTTCACAGCACCCTGGCATTGATTTAAATAAATGCTCAATGGTCCTGAGTTGACCATAACCATATGCTTAAAAGACTCTTCAGAGACTTTTGGATTTCACTTATAAAAACCATAATACATCTAAAATATCTCTCAGGATTTTCTTTCCCCACTCATGTACTTATTTGGAAAGGTGCAAGTATATGGAATCGGCTTTGTTTCGAAATTTTAAGGGCTATATTCACACGGCTTTTTCTGGGACAATTTCAGCCCTTAATTCACCCCGTACTGCACGAATTACGGGTGAAATAAAATCCCAGTCATTACGGTAATCCATAGTCTCATAGAGAACTATGGATTACGTCTCCTCCCCCTGCTCGCCGCATTGTGAATGTCAATTATTCACGCCGTATATGCGCCGAGAATAATGCAGGTCTATGGGGCCGGCGGGCTAAATTGCAAAAATGGCCACAGCACATGGCGTTACATGGGGCAGAGAACTCGGGGAGGAAGAAAGGAGGACCAAAAATGACATGTGCAGACATGAAGCCAATCAGAGACCGGTGGGCTTCTGTGACGTCACAGCACTATAAGTAAGGATGGCACGCGCTCTCCACATTCCTCTCTTTTGGGTCTTGGCAAAAACAGCCTCTCTGCTGCTGCGGCTGCTGCTACACGGATCTCATTATAAAACAAATTGTTTACTCAGCGATTGAGAGGGGGAAAAACCACTAGAAGTCTGTTACTTGCTCACCCAGCGTTCTGGATCCTTGCTCTATACAATTCATCCTGAAGAAGTGCTTTTATCAGAGACTGGGGCAAAGTTCCCCAAAATTTTAAAATGCCACCAGGTTATATTTTATTTTAGTTTTTTGGGGTATTCTTTCAGGGTGTCAGAGTGGGGTGTAATTCTGACCCATATGCTTTCAATTTCACCTGTGCTATTATTAGGGAATTTCAGATTCGGGGGAATCACTCAATCCTGTTAGTGTTGTATTGGGAGTCAAATACGGGAGTGTTTTTTTGTCCCCCATCATTTAAATTTACCTGTGCTATTATTAGGGAATTTCAGATTCTGGGAATCCATCAAACCCGTAGTGGGTTTTATTGGGACAGAGTTTTTTTTGTCCACCTCATTTAAACTTCACCCTTTCTATTTAGAGATGGGCGAATTTCTCAAAATTCGGTTCGTCACTTCGCCGAATTTCCCGACAAAAATAAATTCGGTCGAATTACTTTGGACGAATCATGTTAAAAAAGAGCTATTTCCAGGGTGCACAGAGCCTGCAGGGTGCTGTAGAAAAAGTTGTGCCATGTATAAAATATGCAGAGGGAGCTTGGTTTGGTCTTCATACAATGTTGTGTTTTAGTATGACACGCACATGACTGCCGCCGCTCTTAGAATCGCTTCACTAAAAAATTCCCTGGGCACTTAAGAGGGCAAAACCGACCAAAAAACTGAAGGGGGAATATAGCCTGATAAAATCATGGGAGCGACAGCTGGGAAAAAAAAAAACTGAGGGCTCAGGTGGGAACATCATTGACAGAGTGTGGAGGTGACGGCGGGGAGCCACAGAGCATGAGGTCAGACAGTGGGACAATGATATTCGGAGGTGGCAAAAAACACGAGTAGGCCACAGAGTGGCACAATGACACAGTGTGGAGGTCACGGCAGCAGCAGCATGAGGTCAGGCAGTGGCACAATGACATTCTGGAGGTGGCAAAAACAGGAGTAGGCCACAGAGTGGCACAATGACACAGTGTGGAGGGCACGGCAGCAGAAGCATGAGGTCAGGCAGTGGCACAATGACATTCTGGAGGTGGCAAAAACAGGGGTAAAGGGCCCCAGAGTGGCACAATGACAGAGAGTGGATTTTGACGGTGGCAGCAGCTGAGGTCAGACAGTGGCCAATGACATTCTGGAGGTGGCAAAACTGGAGTAGGCCACAGAGTGGCGCATTGACAGAGAGTGGAGGTGACGGCGGCTGGAGCAACAGCATGAGGTCAGAGAGTGGCACAATGACAAAGTGTGGATGTCATGGCACCAGCAACAACAGCAGCAGCATGAGGTCACAAAGTGGCATAACGACAGAGTGTGGAGGTGACGGTGACAGCAGCATGAGTTCAGAGAGTGGCACAATGACATTCTGGGTGGCAAAAACTGTAGTAGGCCACAGAGTGGCACAATGACAGAGAGTGGAGGTGACGGCAGCAGGAGCAACAGCATGAGGTCAGAGAGTGGCACAATGACACAGTGTGTAGGTTACGGCAGCAGCATGGAGAGTGGCACAATGACATTCTGGAGGTGGCAAAAACAGGAGTAGGCCAGACAGAATGCACAATGACCACGTGTGGAGGTCACTCGGCAGCAGCAGGCATGAGGTCAGACAGTGGGCAACGATGACTTTATGGACGGTGGCAAAAACATAAGTAGGCCACAGGTGGCAAAATGAACAGTGTAGAGGTCACTGACAGTAGTAGCATTGAGGTCAGACAAGTGGCACAATGACATTCTGGTGTGGCAAAAAACTAGAGTAGCCCACAGAGAGTGGCACAATGACAGATCGACGTGGAGGTGACTGGCGGCAGCGAGCATTGAGGTCAGAGGAGTGGAACAATGACATTATGAGGTGGCAAAACGTAGTAGGCCACAGAGTGGCACAAATGAAGAGAGTTGGATGTGACGGTGGCAGCTGCATCGAGGTCTGACAGTGGCATACAATGACATTTGGAGTAGGGGTGGCAAATAATGGAGTAGGCCACATGAGTTGGCACAATGACAGAGAGTGGAGGCGTGTTGGGTGACGGCGCTGGTGCAACAGCATAAGTCTGAGAGTGGCAAATGACAAATATTTGGATGTCTCATTGCTCCAGCAACAACAGCACGCAGCGTGAGGTCATAAAGTGGCACAATGACACTGTGGACGGAGGTGCTCGGTGGCAGCAGCAGAGGTCAGAGGTGGCACAATGACATTCGGGAGCGGTGGCAAAAATCTGTAGTAGGCCACAGAGTGGCACAATGACAGTAGAGTGGTAGGTGACGGCGCAGGAGCACAACAGGCATGAGGTCAGAGAGTGCGCTCACAATGACACAGTTGTAGTAGTTTACGGCAGCAGCCACAGGCTGCTGCATGAGGGTCAGACAGTGGCACAATGATAATTCTGGAGGTGGCAAAAAAACTGGAGTAATCCAAAGAGTGGCACATACAGAGAGTGGGAGGTGGAACGGCGGAACCAGCTTGAAGGATACAGTGGCACAATGACATTCTGGAGTGGCAAAAACAGGAGTAGGCCACAGATATTGGCACATTGATCAAGTGTTAGTCGGTCACAGCAGCTGCGAGAGGCATGAGGTCCAGAAAGTTGCACACATGACATTCTGGTGGTGGTAAAACCAGGAATAGGCACAGCAGTGGGCCACATGACAGAGAGTGGACGGTGACCGGCTGCAGCAGCATGAGGTCAAGACAGTGGCACAATGAACATTCTGGAGGTGGCAACAAACAGGAGTAGGCCACAGAGTGGCACAATGACAGTGAGTGGATTTGTGTAGGTTGGCCAGCGAGCATGAGGTCAGACAGTGGCACAATCACATTCTTGGTGGTGGAAAAAAACAGAAATAGTCCACAAGAGTAGCACATGACATGAGTGCTGGAGGTGACGGGCTAGGCAGCAGCAATGAGGTCAGATAATGGCACAATGATATTCTGAGTGGTGGCAAAAAACTGGAGTTGGCCAACAATGTGGCCAATGAACAGACGAGGGAAGGTGACGGCAGCAGGAGCAACAGCATGGGTCAGAGAGTGGCACAATGTCAGTGTGTGGGGGTGTGGGTGGGCAACACCTGAGTATTGATGGTTGGCGGCAGTTGGAGAAAAACTGTAAGCATAGATGTGTGGCAATCAGCGGGTGGCGCATCAGTATAGTGGCTGAGGCAGGTTAGTTTGAGCCCAGGAACTAATTTCTCACAGTTTGTTTTTTTTTCGGTGTTAGGCGTCATGGCTGATTTAGTCTGTCGACTAAGGGCATTGGTGTGGTGGTAAATCCTGGGCCGATTCCACAGCATGATTAATCTTGACATAGGTCAAGTCGTTACACTATTTCCCGTGGACGAGGGGTTTCCTTGGGGTAATGATGGCCCCCGCCGCACTGAACACCTGCTCTGATGCCACATACTGGCCGGCAGGACAACTTCTCCACTGCAACTCGGCAAGTTGTGGCCACTACATTCAGTTTGGCGGCCCTGTAGTACAGCGGGATCTTGTTACTGGGGTGGAAGAGTGCTGTCCAAGTAGGCACCTACCTGTTGGTTCAGGGTCTATTGCTCCAGGTCCTGTTGCGTGGCGTATGCCTCTCACTAGCGCGGGTGAAGGAAAGCTGCTCATCAGTGGACTTCCAGACTTAGGTTGCTGCTCGATGGAGCTGGAACTGCTCCTACTCCCCCACACTTCCCCCAACAGCAGGGCCCGCATAGGCAGTAGTATGTGATGGCTGAATGATACCCCCCGGTCAGGGGACCCCCCGGTCAGAGGAGGGACGATGCACACATAGGCAGCGGCCAACTGGACTACGGAGATTTCCTATAGTATTTGAGTTAGTCCTCCCTCTCTATAGGCTGGAAAAAGGCTCCCATTTTGGACGGCTAGCGTAGGGGTCCATTAGGGTGAGAGACAGCGAAGTCATCCCTCTGCCGGATGTGACTATTCGGCTGTCACTATAGCCAGGCAAATCAGCATGCTGCGGGACATCTGCACAAGGATCGAGGGGCTCCCTGCCTCCATCTCCACTGATACTGCCAGGTGATTGAGGGTCATCTGCTCTCGTCTCCTCTATCTCCATCTACCTCCTCCTGCTGCTCCTACTGCTCCTCTCTCTTGTCACCTGGGTAGAAAATCCTCATTCAACCAGACAAATGCTTCTGCTCCGGATGTACCTCCTCCTCCTCCTATCTTCAGTGACCCACCGGCACTCCATGTGGCCGCGGTGATGTAGTCGCCACTTCTCTGTCCACTGCCCAGACAGATTTTTCAAGGCAATCATGTTCAGGACACATGAAGCAGTCGAATGACGTTTTCATCCGTAGTCATGGCGACTGACAAATATCGTCGGCCTCCTATAATGGCATTCCTCAACATAACGGCTGGTTGTCCGCATGAGCTGCCCACTATGGCTGACATCAAAGTTACACTGGGGACGCAGGGAGTACTTCTGTCCACCTGGATCATCATAAAATAGTTAATGGCCTTTCTCTGTTACATACAGTCGGTCCAAACTGTGCCAGCTGGAATTCCAATGGGTGGAAACATCACATATCAAGAGTGTTTTGGGGGTGGGTGCCGTTCTGCCGCTGCAACTCGAGGTGGGTTGTTCCTGCTTTGAAGAAATGGATGAGTGCATGGCAACTGTTTCCGGCCATTTTCGAAATGTTCTGAAGATCAGGTGGAGAACTTCAGGAACTTTTCACAACCAGATGAAACGTGGCGCCCTGCAGGGGGCGGAGCATGGTACCATCCCTCCTCGGTGCAGCGTCGGACACCATGTGTCCTCCCATTGTCTGTCACCATGGTTCCGATTTGCAGTTGGCGCGGAGAAAAGCCACAATCGATTTCTTGACTGCATGACGACGGACGCTGTTACTCCCCTGTGGTATTGTATGGAGCAGGTACTTGTGGAGGATGAGATGGTGGTGGTGGTGGAGGAGGAATAGGGGCGGACATTGGCCACATGAGCCGCAGTTTGACAAAGATGGAGGAGATAAAGCAGTGCTCTCCCTGTCCAAGTTGCGTTGGTGTGCCTGGGGGGAAGCACATTTCCACACAGTTGGGCCATAAAGGACATGTAATCGGCCATGACCGTAGTTACAGCTACAGACGTCCGCGCTTGCCGTGCACATTGGAACATAACCGATAAGCTCAAGGACTGGCCCACCTTCTGTTCTACATATTTATGAAGTGCTGGTACTGCCTTTTTGGAAAAGAAATTACGGCTTGGAACTCTCCATCTCGGCTCGGCACAAGCCATTAGTTCTCTGAACGGTGCAGAGTCCACCATTTGGAAAGGGAGGGACTGCAGTACCAACAACTTGGACAGGAGCACGGTCAGCTTCTGCACCTTAGGATGGTTGGAGCATACTATTGTCTCTTTGCAATCCCTCGCTGAACGACTGCTGGCGCCATGAGTAGCGAGGAGAGGCATCTGGACCGGAGATGATGCAAAGAGAAACAGCTCCCTTCTGCAGAGGTGGTGGAGCCTTGACTGGCTGCAATGGCATGCGTGCCACTGGCGCCTGCTGCTGTCGGGCGGCAGGATGGACCACCACATCTGAGACACGTTTCTCCCAGGCCACCAGATGGTGACGCTGCATGTGTTGACGCAGGGCCGTGGTGCCAACGTTAGCTCCCTGGCCACGCTTCCACTTTCTGCCCACAGATTCTACATATACCCATATTCGGCTCCTCCGGTGTCTTAGCAAAAAAACTGCCACACCACCGAGTGTTTGATTTTACCGCCAACGCTCCGCACTGAGTGACTACTACCGCCGCTGCCTCGCTGAGCCCTGTGCCGCTACTTTCTTGGACCTGCGAAGCGGGTTTTTACCCGTGGCCGCTTGGCTCCCGACCTCACACTGCTGCTATCCTGCTGACTCACGGCCACACAACCCACTTGCTGGCTGCCTGACGCGCAAGCTGACGCCCTCTTCTCCTGACGATGATGAAGCCCTTGCCCACCCGGCTCCCAAGTGCGGTCGGCTACATCATCATCTATTTGTGTTTCATCGTCACTGCTGTCCTCATCACCGGTCTTGGTATGCAGAGGCTGACCCCTCACAACATGACCTCCCATGCCACTCTCCACATCTATACTTTGCCGCCTACTGCAAGAAGCAGGGGATATTGGCCCCATTTCTTCGCTGCCAAGTAGCTGCTGACTGCCCTCCTCAAATTGTTCATCCTCGCTATATAGTGGCGCTGAGCCCAGACCACATAGTAGATCTCTGGCTGAGGGAAACGGATGGGACAGAGGCGGGTTGAGGACAGGTGAGGGCCGCTGACCCGCTCCCGGGCCATGCCAACTAAGGGTTGTGTCTGACGTTCCACCGACTCTTGGCTGGGGTTGTCAGATGTCATCTGGGAGGAAGTGGATGACCTAGTCAACCAATCAAGAACCTTGGGTTGCTAGTCAGCACACGGCCGCTAGATGACAGTGGCAGTTGTGGCCTCACCGAGTGACCCCTGCTGCGACGTCCCCTTGCTGTGCTGCGACCTGGGCCTGCTCCAGGAATGTTTGTGCCTCTGCCACTCGCAGGTGAAGAGCCTGCCACCTCTCTGTCTGACATACGTTTGTTCTAAAATGTACAGACACTGTTTGATGAAGATATCTGTATATGATAAATACACACCCTGTATTTGACTCCAAATGAACCCACTAAGAAGCTTGGGTAACCCTTGGATATAAATTGCGCTCCACAAATGGGCAGGAAAAATTTACTTGTATGTGCCGTTTAAAAACGTTGTGTATTTTAATGAATATAAAAGCACAAACAGGCTTAATTAACCATCGAATATGAATTATGCTACAGAATTTCTTCTGTGGCGGTGAAAAAGAACATTTCTTTTACTGAGTACAACTGCAGAAAAATATTAGTTAACCCCTTTGGATGTAAATGCGCAAAAGAATTGAGCAGCCAAAAACTACCAGCTTTTTAGTGTGTTACAATGGGGTGTATTTTACGCTACACAACAAGAGAAAAACTTGTAATTAACCTTCCTGTGTGAATATGGCTACAGGAAAAATTTCTTTTTGCCGGTGAAAAGAGGTTTATTTTGTTTACCCCAACAGCAGAACAACGCTTAATTAACCCTGGATGTAAATTGCGCAAAAGAATTGAGCAGCCAAAAAACTACCAGCTTTGTAGCGTGTTACAATGGCGATGTATTTTACGCTACACAACAAGAGAAAACTTGTAATTAACCTTCGCCTGTGAATTATGCTACAGGAAAAATGTATTTTTTGCCGGTGAAAAACACGGTTTATTTTAGTCACCACAACAGCAGAACAACGCTTAATTAACCCCTGGATGTAAATTGCGCAAAAGAATTGGGCAGCCAAAACTACCAGCTTTGTAGCATGTTACAATGGCGTGTATTTTACGCTACACAACAAGAGAAAAACTTGTAATTAACCTTCGATTATGAATTATGCTACAGGAAAAAATGTCTTTTTTTGCCGGTGAAAAAGACGGTTTCTTTTAGTCACCACAGCAGCAGAACAACGCTTAATTAACCCCTGGATGTAAATTGCGCAAAAGAATTGAGCAGCCAAAAATGAAGTGGTATTTGTATTGTAAAAAACGCTGTTTCTTTAAATGAATACAACAGGAACAGGCTTAGATCACCCTTGGATATTCAATGTGCTGTGAGCAGATAGCATTAAAATGTATATGCAGCTGCAGTGGACGCACACTGGACTTCAGATCCAATACTCCACAAAATCAGAAATAGAACGTTAAGAGAAGCAGTTTCTGAGACAAGCTGAGACACCCTCCAAAAATCTCTGTATAAAATGAGTTTTTAGTAAAAGATATCATAAACAGCCGTGGCAGCACCTTCCCTAATCAGTACAGTGAGAGTGGTATGAGCTCCAGCTCGCGCCCCCGGGCTTAATATTTTG
>JAODAL010080414.1:0-12255 GCA_025379985.1 Phyllomedusa bahiana | reverse complement strand
ATGGGTTTTCCCCCACGCCAGGCCTTCCTGCCCCCAATCCGAAGCCGGCGGGCATTTCTTTGCCAGAAAAACCCTCCCTCCCCCTGGCCACCCCACGTGTCATCTAAAATTTCAAGCGCTTGTCTGCATCTGGGGCCCCCGGAAAATCCATTGACCACCGACACTTGGACTAGTAAGCCGGGCCCAAAGGCCGCTATACTCTGTGACACCGTGGTGGGGGGTCTCGGGGGGTGACGGGGGCTCTACTGGGCCCCAATTCTTCAAAACCGCAGGGAGGTGCAGGCCCCTTTCCCCAAGGTCCTCTGGGGGGCACACGTCCCCAGAAAAACCAAGCCGTTTTAAAAAATTAATCTGTTTGGAGACCGTCCCACACACAGGGAGCGTGTGAGGGCTTTCCGCAAGGGGACCAAAGCGCGGGTTTGGGTGACAAAAACCTTGTGCCGGGCAAGGTGGTACTTAAGGGGGAAAAATTGCTGGCCCGCCCTTAAGATCGGGGGGGCTGACCCCAATCCCTTCCCTGGCACATGCTGAACCTGGTCGTCCAAAATTCAAAAAGAGCCCCGGGTCGGGAGGGCCCTGAAAAAAGGCTCGAGGTCTGATTCGCACTTCGGCCGCGCCCCTGCTTCTCCCCCCTGCGTTGCAGCTCATCGGCCTCCCCGTAAACCGCCATTTTTAGTGGAAACACCCTGGAATTCAACCCTCCACATGCTCAGCGATTGTGGCAGCAGCCCCAACCCATTACGCGTACGAATTACACATGTTCTGACAACAGCGGTCGGCCCCTGGGGGTTTTTGAGCCACCGAGAGGGGAGGAGGTGAAAGAGCTTGCACCACCCTTTGCCAGTTTTTTGGGAAAAAAGCCACCAAAAGGTCAGGTGCGAAAATGCCTTGTCACAGAGCTTTGGGTGTGATCTTAGTTTGGAAAAAAAAAAAAAAAAAAACGGGACACTCTGAAAAACAGTCCCCCCAGGAGGGAGGAGGAGACGGACACAGATGCGGAAAACGGAGCCTTTCTCTCCGAAAAAATTTTTCCACAAGGCCCGACATTTTTCAAAAAATTTCACCCGGTTTTCTTCATTAGGCGTTTTTTGGGGGTTTCCAAAGGCTAGTGAAAAAGGGGGGAAAAAAGCTCTCAGGGTGCATCATCCTAAAGGGCAAGCCCGGGGCTGTGTGAAGCTGTGCCAGAGGGCACGGGGGAAGGGGGAAAAGGAGGAGGAGGAGGGGGGGGATTCCTAACCCCGGGTTTTTCCAAAAAGCCCCCTCCCCTTGGAAAGGGGTTTTTGGGGGAAAATTTAAAGGGCGGAGGGGGGAAGAGAAAGATCAGTTTGCAGTGCCCCTCAAACCCCCAAGGGGGTTGGGGAAAATTTCAGGCTCCCTCTCTCACAATGGGGTGTTTTTGGTTTGCCCCAAATTTCCCCCAAAAAGATCCTAAAATTAAGGTCATCAAATTTGAAAAATAGTTACTGGGGGGGCCCACCCTCCGGGGTCCCCGGTGCAAAACAAAACTCGGGCATTTTTCCTTCCCCCACCAAAAAAGGGGAAAAAAATTTGCAGGAAAGGGAGACCTTGTAAATTTGTTTAAAACTGGGCATCTGTTGGTCTGTTTCCCCGTTCTTCAAAATGCCCCACGGGGGGAAAACAACGCCAGCAAACGTGACCCCCCATAGAGGGGCCAAGTAGCCCGTAAGCGGCAGTCAGAAAAGAAAGGGGTGGAGAAGCCAAGGGGTGCCCTTTTGGCCCAAACCTTTTTTTAAACCACCTCACCAACGCATGCCAATCAGGGCACACATCAACCCCCAGAGACCACCTTAAAATCTTGGTGCACGACTATCTGCGCTAAAACACCGATTTTTTTGGGTAGGGTTTTTCCGCAAACCAAATTTAATTTCTGGGTATCCAAAAAATGGACGAAGGCCCCAGGGGGTTTTCGGCCCCGGCCAAATAGGGGGTGTTTTCCTCCCCAACAGAAACCCAGGGGCAAAATCTGAGCGGGACCTTCAGCGAAGACCGGAGGATTAAATTACAGCCCAAAACGCATCCGGTTTTCCCAACAGAAAATGGGATCGTTTGATTTTCAAAAAGATGAATCAGGCAGGGATCTCGTGTTGTTGTGGCCCAAACCAATTGCCGAGGGTACCAAATTTAATTTTCCCGGGTTTAAAATTTACTTTCCCTTTCCCCAAACCCAATAAAAAGGCCCCTTTTGAAAAACTTTTTTTTTAAAATGATAATTTTTTTACGGGAAATTTTTTATTCTCAGTTCCCCCAACAGTTAAATTTTGGTGGTTTTTGGCTGGGGAGGAAAACTGTAAAAGGGACACCAAGGGTTTCAGGGAAAAAAAACCAAAATTCCATTTACTCACTTTCATTTTTTAAAATTTTTTTCGAAATTGGTCAATTTTTTTTTGGGGGTAGTTCCCCCAAAAATTTTTTTTAAACAGTGGCTGAGAAGGTCATAATTTTTTGGGGTATGTTGCTGTAAAGATACAGCAATAATTATATTTCCTTTTGGAAACAGAAATGTGGTTTTTAAAAGTCCCATTTTCCCTCACAAATTTTTTAAAAAGGGTGGAGAAAAATTTATTAAAAAATTTTTTTGGGGTTTAAAATGCTGCTTTGGAAATTTCAAGCAATACAAACAAATCCTATTTTTAAAAAATGTTTTTTAATAGAAAATTTGTTCTCAAATTGTCCAAATTTGCTCAAGGGTCATGCTTTAAAATTTTTGGGGGCTTTTTTGTTGTAAACTTGCAGCTATACTAACGGGTCCATTAAAAAAAAAATTTTTTTTCTAACAGACATTTGTTTTTTTCAAAAATTGTCAAGATTGGCTCAAGGGTGATGGTGTGCCCAGAAACGGAAAAAGGTGGGGAAAAGGTTAAAGGGGACCCCATTTTTGCAAAAGACTTTTTTTTTTTGCAAAATTTTTAACAAAATTATAAAATCCCTTTAAATTCAGAAAAACCCATTTAAAATAAATTAAAAAAAAAAGAAAACAAAAGACATGAGGGGAATTCCACCCCTATTTTAAAAATGTGTTTTCTGAAAAATTTAACAAAAAAAATTTTTATGTTAAAAAAAATTTTTTTAAAAAAATTCCTCTGAATTTTTAAAAGGGGGGGGTTTAACAGTAAAACTTGCCCAAAGGTGGGGAAATTTTTCAAAAGGACATGGGGGTAGGGAAAGCACGGGAAAAAAGGGAAAAAAAACAAAGTACAGAGACCTTTTTCCTCCAGCCGTTAGAAAAAAGGGAAAAAAAAGGAATTTCCCAAGAAAAAAGGGCCCCTTTGGGTTTAAAAAACGGGAGCGTTAACCACCAAAAATTTCCCAAGTGAAAGTAAATTTTTGGTCCGCACTCACAAAAAAGGGGGAAAAAGCGCCCCCCCGGGCCCTTTTGATTTGTTTTTCGGGGAAGGAAGGCTGGAGTTTCTACACTTACGTTCCGCACTCTGCTTAAAAGCCCGAAAAGTTTTTTTTGCTGCGTCTTCAGGGCTTTTTAAACCCTGCGTTTTTTTAAAAAACTCGGAGGAAGGACGCCAGCCGGGCCCCTCACCGCACCCACTGTAACTCCGGCCCGGGGTCATGCTGGGCACAGGACAGGTAAAGTAAAAGGGTCCATTTGAAAAACAAAAATGGTGGTTAAAAGACTTTTTTTTTTCCGGCACTTTTTAATCGGGGGGGTCGGGAAAAAATTTTTTAAAGGGTTCTACTGCGGCCCCAGTACGTTTAGCCCAATGCCCAAGGGAAACAAAATGGTGGTTGAAAGACTCCTTTTTTTCCGGCTTTTTTTAAATCGGGGGGTCTTGAGGTTTGGGGCTCATGTGTTAGCCCCGGGAAACGGTATGTTAAGGGCCCCAGGGGAACAAAAAAGGGTGGTTGAAAGACTCTTTTTCCCCACTTTTTAATCTGTGGGTCAAAACGGGGTTTAAAAGGGCCCTTTGCTGGGCCCCAGGCAGGGTTTGCCCAATGGTCCTTTTAAAACTAAAATGGGGGGTTTTTAAAAAAGCCCCATTTTCTTTTTTGGTTTTTTTTTTAAAGCCTGTGGGTCATGAGGTTTTAGGGGTAAATGCTGCGTTCCGGGACAGGGATATTCAATGTCCATTTTTCAAGTAAAATGATGGTTCAAATAATACTGCCTTTCTGGCACTTTTTTAAAATTGGGGGTGATGCGGGTTTAAAGGGGTCAGGGCCTGGGGGTACAAGAAAGGGATAGTGAGTGGTGTGTGACTTTTTTTCTGTGGCTTTTATAGCCTAAGTGTTGTGCCTAAGATTTAGCAGATATCCATTTGACTGTTGTGGCTGTTAATTCCAGCTTCTCCAGCCCTGTTTGGGTGTAAGAATGAAGGGTTTTTTGTTGCTCTCCCATAGACTTTAATGGTCATCGGAGATGATCGACTATCGACTATCGAAAAACCTTATCGATGGTGGCCGACTATCGACTATCGCCCGATGTCCATAGCCAACGTAATCGCTCAACACTAGTCAGGAGTAGCCGAAGGTCAATACTGGAAACCAGTACCAGAAAACACCAACAAACTGGCAAATGGCTGGGGGTCATGATGATTTAGATATCCACTGTTAGCTAAGGAAAAGTTTAGGGAAACTGGGTGGTGCGTGTTTGCCCTTTAAATAGCCGAGGGGAAGTGCACCTGCCCCCTAGAGGAGAGCTGGCAGCTGCCATGACTTCTAGTCCGCCCCCAGAATTCGGTCGTAGGGTTGCAAATTGGGTGGCGGATGGTGCCACCCTCCTCTTGTATAACTGTTAAGATTCCACGATTGTGTTAACTGCAGCATATAAGTATTTAAATGGCTGGGATCGGAGTTATCAGTGGCTCTGGGCGCTAAAGGCAGGTGCTTGCTATAATTAACAGCCAGCAACCACAGTGTATGGAACAGACTTAGCCTCTGAGCTCGCTCCATATTTGTGGTTGCCTACCTCCGCCTACCTGTTGTCCTGGCCCTGATTGGAAGTAACTATCTTCTAAGACACTTTTACTGCAGTTGGGTGGAAACAGATATAAAGCTTATAAAGCCTATGCAGCTGCGCAGCGGCCAGGAGGGGGAGAAGGGGCCCATTCTGGACCCATGGGTTTATAAAGCATGTGCCCTGCTTGTACTCTCCACAACTTTCTTGTACATTACACAAATACTGCATCATGCCATACCCGAAAATACCGTGTCTGATTCATTTACTTCAACAGGTGAAGGAGAGAGAGGAAGAGGTCCTGAAGTCTTCAGCACAGAGAGTTAAACCGTTCACTGCCCTAACCCCCCTAAAGATGTTTTGATTAACCACTTCAAGGTACTAGCTCACCAGGAAAGTCATAATAACTCCTACACCTCCCTAGTTTTCTAGGAATGTTACTATTCACGCCTTAATTAAACTAGACCACTATTGATGTCATGATTGCCTTCTTCTCTATCCTAGACCACTAAGAATGCTACTATAAACCCTTTTACTGTTATAAGTGAAAAGGTATATAACCATTTTCATTTGATTACCCTGGATTAGCAGCGATGTTACCATTGGCCTCCTCATTACTTTAGAATACCATTGGATTGAAAATTATTTTTGATATTCTCATTCATTTAAACTACAAGAAGACATAAGTTGCTGATATTATGTCAGAAAGAGGGCCAAATGCTAATTTTGCACAGGGGCCCTCAGTTGTTTAAGCCCTGAGGTATGACATTCAACCTAGTTTCTATTAGTATCACCAATTCAATTATGTTCAATACTCAATCAAGAGTCATTATATCACAGAGACATGTTAACCAATAAGGAAATACAATGACACGAAGAATCATAAGGAAATATATAGTCACAATCTTTATTATTCAATAACTAAATTTTAAAAATGATATGTTCACAAATAGAACAAATTTAAGGCTAAAAAAAAAATTAAAAATAATAACCATATAAACAAGGCATAAAAAATCACACCTTTCCCTTAAATATAGAAAATTATTTTAAGGTTAGAAATATTTTTAAATTTTTTATATAATAATAAAAAAGTGTTTTTATAAGAAATCAAGTGATTTTTTAGTTTTTACACAAAAGTTTGGGCAAAAAAGTGATGCCCCACCTCTCAAACCCCAATACATTATCAAGTGAAATATAAATGGAGGAGAGACTGCAAGGAAATGGGTTAGCCTCGACGCGCGTTTCGCCAAGCTTTCTCAAGAGGCTTATTTAGTTTCTTATAGTGTTGATCCAGAAAAAGCAAAACAACCTTTGTGTGCAGTAAGCATTTTTTTACATTTTGGAAGAGGAAGAGTTGGCATAGCTATACACACAGGATAGTCAGCCGCTCCTGATAAAATTGTGAGACTGTACTATAAAAGGTAAGAACCCATTAAGTCTCAAACCCTTTTATTTTCCAGGGGTTTTATTTTCTACAACAATTGAGGTATGCCTTTGTATAAATCCCTCTACAAACTAATTCAGAAATAAAAAAATAAAAAACACATGGGTAAATATGTTATTTGGGTACATCCTTTTAACGTGTTTAAGATGAATATTCTCCATTAATGATAACACTTTGTGTTATGTAGTGGCTGTTTATGAGGGCACAGTTTATTAAGAAATGTTTTTGATGGTACTGCTTACGGTAAAAAAAAAGGATGCAACAAAATGCCCATACAGTAAAAAAAAGTTTTAAAAACAGGAAAATTAGACCAAAAGACAAACACCATAATAATAACTTCTGCAGTGCTACAGGTGTTTAAAAATACAATACAGAAAAAAAGAACACACCAAAAAATAATGCACACCCAGAAATTCGCATGATGTTAAAAATGAAATATTTATACATCATAAAAGCAATAAAAAGGCCAAACTGGCTATAACGTATGACCCCTACACAAAGCAGGTCAGCACACAGCGCCACACATGAAGTATATGATGTGTAAATAATACAGGAATACTACTTGATCATAAAAGTAAACCAAATGCTTTTTTCCTATACAGTTCAAACGCATATGTCTCTCCAGAGTATTCTAATGCATGCATGAGCAAGAATCCCTGACAAAATATACCAAATAAACAGAGCACTAAATAATTATAATGCCAGAAAATACCCACATATGATAATATCCAATTTGAGATGCAAAACCAGGGGGCATAGAAGTTAGAGGGTGAATCAATGGCAGTTAGAGCCACTCAGATCACGTTTTTTCTATGTAATGCTAGGATACGTTTAGGAGTAAAAACATAGGCTATGGTAAACGTATACAAAAATATGCATTTCTTTGTATATGTCGCTGTTATTTAAAATGTAAACATTTGGTGGATTGGAATACGTTTGTTTCCGTTTACATCCGTTTATGTATATCTTTATACTTTGTCAATCAAATTACATCACGTCAATTGAAAAAAAAAGTATGTGTTAAACATATGCACAAGTATACATTTACATGTATCATTCATAGACTTCAATGTTAAAAATAAACATATGCCAATGTATGTTTTCTCTTGCGGAACACACAAGTGTGGTAGATTACGCTTTTGCATGCGTCCCAAAAACAGTATGCAAACGCAAGCGATGTGTAATAGAGTCAAAAATACGTACTTTTGCCTATACATTTCACTCCTGTACTCTACCCTGTTTCCCCGAAAATAAGACAGTGTCTTATATTAATTTTTGCTCCTAAAGACGAGTTAAGACTTCTTTTTAGGAGATGTATTATTTTTCTATGAACAATAAATCACATTTATTGTTGAACAAAACATTAACATGCATTAATATACTGTAGTGATTTCATCACAAACATCAGCATAAGCAGCCAAACTCTGAATTTAATTTTAAAAAATGCACTACGTCTTATTTTCGGGGAAACAGGGTATTAATACGTCAAACTATGCATTTGGATACTGTTTTTAACAAACCAAATATCTACTTTTGAGGTATGCACTAAACGCTGTGTCTCCTGAACAAAGCATAATCAAAACCGCAACGTATTTGGTAATAGTCTTCATTCACCTTTCCCTACATCTTAAAAGCATATCATCATGGTGAGAAAACTCTTTTAAATCATTATAGACTTATTCATGTATGTATCTTTTTTGCATTCAGTTTGCTAATATATTTGGAAACTACTACATAGCAGTGAGCATGGTATCACCACCTAAGAGGAAATATCAAGCGCAAGCTTTCTCTGCTTATGATTACATTAAGATAAAAATATACCCAGCATTTTCCAACGTTTGGCCTTTCTTCCCTTGTAAAGTTTACAGCTATTTCTAGATCTTACTTTATAGCTTCTGAGCAGGTTGAATTATTAAAATCTCATTAGGTGCACTGAAGATATGCCAAGATACTAGACACTGCTTGCTGTCAAGATGCGGAGGTGTACAGGAAAAAAAAACAAGAGAACAAAATGAAGAAGTAAGTTTGGGTGGGCGGCTTTGTTCTTTCTGTGCTGTACTTTATTCATTTTCTCAGCTGAGACGACAAGGCAACAGGACAGTAAAATCAGCTGAAAGATAGTAATTAAGCTTTACAACTGATTTTATCTGCTCTTTTTTAACTCTCTAGTATACAGTTAGAACTTTTGTTGTACTATACATGATCATAGAAGAATAAGTTATGTTATTGGATTTTTTTTTTTTTAGTTGTGCATTTAAGCAGCTTTACATTTCTGGTGACTACCAGTCACAAGGCATTATGGGAAAAGAGCTGAGAAGCTCAAGCATCCTCTATTGGATGTAACACACCTATATGGCGCTCTCCCTAAGAAGAGATCTTCCCTTTCTTGTGACTACCAGGTCACAGTTGCAGCAAGCTGCATACCACAACACAACCAGGTAGGAGAAAAAAAGGGACAACTTATGTTTTGAGGGACTCACCCCTCCCTTTGGGAAATTACTTCATGTAATGACTCATGGGGGGGAAAAGGTTACGTTTCTAGAGGCAATACGTCTTCTTTACCATAAGAACTGTGAATCTGTGGAATAGCTGCTCAAGAGCTGGTCATATCAGGAACAGTTGAGGGCTTCAATAAAGGCTTATACAATTACCTGTACCAATCTAATATTAACACTCATGTAGACATAAAGAATTCTTGCTATGAATGTTAAAGGGGTTTTAGGGCTCACAACTGTATTATATTAAACTTTGTAACTCAAATGTATTAAAAAATTATTTATCTGTCCTGTTGTGCAGAGACAGGCAAAGAGCCCTCCCCTCACCTCAATCACCTGATGTTCATTGATCACATGGCCTCAGTGAAGGTTTTCTCATCAATCAGTGAGTGTACTTTGAAGCCAGGCTTCAAAGTAATTACATTAGAGTAATAACAGGGGAGGGGGAACTGTTTGTTTATCTTTGAGTCCTTGCAGAACTGAGTAATAGGAGCAGAGGACAGCATTTCAGAGCTGGGGGGGGTGTACCGTTGTCTTGAAAATGATGACTGCCGCTCTGTACAGATTACATAGGAGCAAAAAAAGTTTCCTTTTAGCACAGATTGATTTTTTTGCTATGGGTTTCATATTTTTTCTGGATCAACAGGAGGAAACAAAGTTCTAAAATTTCCCTCCCTGAAACAACCTTTAAGTATTTCATTTGGATTTTGTTTTGTTTTTTCTGGCGGATGCTGGAAAATGAGTCCCATCCAGTTCTATGAGGTTTTGGACGTGACAAAATACAAACGTTTTTTGACATGTTTTACAAGAGGTTTTTAGCCATTCCCACTTACCTCAATATTAAATTTCTATGTTGTAAGTTTTTATTAGTCTTAAAAACTGACCGAAAAAATATTTTAGACAAAGTTTTAGACAAGTATTTTAAGGTGAAATCTTTGTGCAGTCCAACTTGAAATACTCGTTGTGTGGACAGAGACTAGGGGCATGTCTACACGGCATGGTTTTACAGTCAGATTTTCACACGGATTATAGATTTGAAAACCATCAAAAACCAACTGTAAAACCATCCCCATAGATCTCATTAGAAAAACCTAGCTGCAGTCCACAAAGCTCTAAGGTCAGATTTCAAAACCGTTTTTGTTTAAAAAAAACTTGCAACATGTTCAATATATACTATTCAGTGGGGGAGTTAAAAACCGACCAGAAAACTATTTGCATGCTTTTTGGGGTTTTCAGTATGTATTTTGGCTTCCTTATTTGGCTTGTAGCCTCCCCATTGACTGTAATAATAAATGTACCTATCTATCTCTCTCTCTCTCTTTCTCTCTCTATATTTATATATATATATATATATTGTAAGAGATCAAGGCGTAGAGTGGTCGATGGAAGGTATGCATCACCAAGGTGGCCGGCCTCGGGGATATGAAAAACCCTATAGTCTGTTGCCTGCGATGTTAAGTTGCTGAGACATTTTATTTTTTATGGTAGTTTGGGTCCGGGTCCTTCATGGAGTGACCGGAGAGCCTGGGTGGGAAAAGTCACTCCCATACCCAGCCAGGTAACCAAACATTAAAACATCTGACACAGTTTCGTAAAAAACGTCTGAAAAAGGGGGGGCTTTGTAGGTGTGGATGTGAAGTGCCCAACGTTTCAGGGAAATCGCACCATTACGGGTGGGGGGTTCCATTGTTCATCTTTTCTATTATTCCTGAAGAAAGGTTTTTTTCCGAATTTTGTTCTGTTTACAAGCTGAAGAAACTTTGGACACAGATGAAGGGGCTGCCCAAAGATATCTGGCTTTTTCACCCTGATATAGGCGCAGCCCCTTTTCATCATTTTTAAATTCCCGGACCCCCAATACGGGCCATTACAAACCCCCAGGTGTTGGGTGATTAGAAAAGTAGGGGGCTACATATTTATAGCTTCGCTGCGGCATTTCTAGGAAATTTGCTGGAAAAAGGTTTTGAGCACCCTTTTAAAGTGGGATACCCCAGCCAGAAATTTTTTGCCCCTTGCGCTTTGAATGGGGATTTTATACCCACTGTAGAGCAAGTTCTTAAATCTGGTGCATTCTGTGCCAGTATAATGCACATGAAATTTGGTGTGTTAACGCCAAATTTCATGCATGTCGCCCTTTATGTTTATGTTTACACCTTAAACTTGTTTCTGCTCTTAAAGTGACTACTACTGAGCTGAATTGCCCACAATTGGTGTTTTGATTGCAGGTAGATGACCCAAGGTTATAAAAGTTGGTACAAAAGACTTTGGGCGACATGTATGAATTCTGGCGCTGATAGATGTTCTAAATCGCTTTAAAAAAAAAGGTAGTATACAGTAACTGCGCCAGAAAAGTATGAACCCGTTCTTCTGCAGTTCAAAATACAGGCGCAGTCTATGCCAATACGACCACTCGACTCAGGCAGACCCCCTTTAAACCTGGTCGGATTTTCTAACTTTTGCGCAAAAATTTTTGGTTTGGGCAAGTTACTTCTAGTAATGTGGTGCGACGCCGCCAGAACGCCCCAAAGTTTGAAGTTCATACATCTATAAAACTGATCTACTACAGCTTTTTGAGGCCGAATTTTGGGGGCAGCCCCCTTCTAAAGTCGCCCTTTTTTATCCCGGGTAAAGGCCCTTTCATGCTCTGAAGGTATGGAGGAGCTCATTAAAACAACCGGTGCGAGCAACTTACAGCAGCGCAGGCCCCAAAAGGGACCCCCTGAGCTCAAAGGAGACAAACAAGCTCCTACTTCAACAGATGGCTCTCCTGATGGGAGCCGTCAGAACCAGGGAGATGGCGCCTTCCCTAAGCCTAAGTGACGGTACTAAGGAAAAGAGGGCTGTGAGAGAAGCCCTACAAAAAATGTCCCCAAAAGATGATGTTGAAGCTTTTCTGTCTGTGTTTGAGAGAGTAGCAGAAAGGGAGAAACTGCCCCGAATGTGGGCAGAGGTCCCCCGCCCCCTTCTCACCGCGAACACAGAAAGCTATACGATTTATCTCCCAAATTGCTAAAAAGGTATGGGAAATTAAAGGCAGAAATACTGGCCCGTCTGGGGGTCACGTTGGTAGTCCAGGCACAAAAAAGGGGCCCCTGTGGGAAAAGCAAAGGGCAACCCCCCGGTCCAAATATTTGACCTGCTTCACCTGGTCCATAAATGGCTACAGCCTGACATCTGTACCCCTGCCCAGATGATGGAAAAAGTAGTGATGAACTGCTTTGTCCCCTCCTTCTGACCGGGGCCCAAAGCGAGTTGCCCCCCAAAAGACCCCTAAGTGGGATGCCTTGTGAGCCTGGTAGAGCGACATATGGCTGTCGACCACTCCCTGGGCAGTTAATGGAGTTTTAGGTCACCCTACTGGTGTATTCAAAGTGAAGCTGGGCTCAAAAAGG
>JAODAL010080413.1:0-12256 GCA_025379985.1 Phyllomedusa bahiana | reverse complement strand
CCCCCCTTACAGACTGCTCCAATAAAGCCCGACCCGGATTCACGGCATTATTGCCATACTACAATTACAAAACCTGTGTCAGTGGCCTGCTGCCGCTGACACCAAACAAATGGGCTTTATTTCACCGATCTTAAGCAGATCGGTGACACATAACGTCCGTCAATAACGGCACCTTGTGCCTTCCTACAGCAGGTATAGGGAAGGTATAGGCAGCTGTAGGCAGGTATAGGGCAGGTATAGGGCCGGCTGTAGGCAGGTATAGGGCAGGTATAGGCAGCTGTAGGCAGGTATAAGGCAGGTATAGGGCCGGCTGTAGGCAGGTATAGGGCAGGTATAGGCAGGCTGTAGGCAGGTATAGGGCAGGTAAAGGCAGCTGTAGGTAGGTATAGCCAGACTGTAGGCAGTTAAAAAAAATAAAAAAACAATCACTTACCTGGATCCCCGCTGCTCCGTCTCCCACGCGCTCTCCTGCATCTTCCCGGCACAGGCGGGTGACGTCATCAGGCCGCGCACATAGCGCGATGACACACGCTGCCTGTGCCGGAAACTCCGGACAGCCGCGAGTCTGCTTGCGGCCGCCCGGAGACCACTGCGGTGCAGGGAGCGCTCGCTCTCTGCTCCGCAGTGGTATCCCTTCACATATATGCGCTCCGGAGGAATCGCATATAGGTGAAGGGATCGCGGACAGTGCCCGGACCACTGCAGCGTCCGGACACTGTGCGCTCACTCGGCATTCAGTTATATGCGCTACCTGAGGAGTCACATATAACTAAAGCGTTCCTGTCGGCGCACAGGCCATCGCAGTACCCGAGCGCCGACAGTGACTCGAGTATAAGCCGAGGGGAGATTTTTCAGCACATTTTTTGTGCTGAAAAACTCGGCTTATACTCGAGTATATACGGTACCCACTTTTCCTTTCACAGCACAAATTTAGATGAGACTCATAATAAGACACAAAAGGTACAATAAAAGTGGATTAAAAATCTAGTTTATTGCATATGATTCACAGGAAATTGCACATTTTACTTGAGGTGAATGGTATTAAAAAAAAACAAGTAATAGGAATACTTTATAACTTAACATCAGTGTATATGCGGCCTACAGAACCTACAGCTCCTCCAGAATGCAGGCAAAAACAAAAAAATATTATTTTATCTAAGTAGATTCAAGATTCTGTTCTTTTTATTTTTAAAATATATTTTCTGTATCTCTTGGTGGCAGCAGAATTTTCTATTTATATTGAAGCTCTAAATTCCATGTAGAGACAGTTACACGAAAATTCGTTGCCTGCGATCCCACGGGGGGGAGTACTGCATTGTGTTGTCATTGACTCAATTGTGGGACAACCCATAGTAGCTTCCCCCAGTGGGGGATGCCAAAATTTTATTATTTACTTAGTTTATGTAGAGATTTGAGGTTTGAAAATTAGAATTAAATTCCATAACACTGTGTTACAATTATATGAAAAATTTGATTTAAGGTCAAAAAAAATTTTTAAATTTTTTTGATATCTGAAACCCCGGGATGGGGGGGTTTTTAGGGCTTTTTGGCCTAAAAATCAATGTGAATTTTGTGTTTTTCCAATTACGGGAAAACCTCCCCCACAATATTAAGCGCCCACACGTTTGCAATAGGGAAAAAAAAAAAAAGGGTTTAAATGGCTACTAAAAAGGTGTAAAATGCCAATGCCTTGGACAAGGTCTGAAAGCATTAGATATTTCATGAAAACTTAAAGGGGTTGTCTCACTACAAAGATTATGTTTCAACATATAGGGAACGGAAAAATGAAGACATTTTTTCCAATAGTTTGCTTTGTTTATTTTTCTTTTTTTGAGGAGAAAAAAACTTTTTTTTATCAGTTCTGCACTGAGTTTTTCTTTGGTTCCGATGCCTGCCTTTTCCCTTGCTTTTGTCTTATATGATGCAGGGATGACGTCAGCACACGAATTGATGAAATTGAGGCTGGGTGTTAACTGATCTTATTATTTTTATTTTTTTTTCCCATAGGCAAAACTTAAACCTATCAGTTTTTCAATCTACAAAAAACTAAAAAAAATAAATTTTATTGTTAACACTTAACCCTAAACAAATTTAAAAAAACCTATTTTAAAACCCTTTTAAAATTTTTTCCTTTCTACTTTGAAGGAATAATCCTTTTTTTTTATTAAAAAACAGGTTTTTTTAAATGTGTTACAGAGGTTAAGTGATATAAAAAAAAAAGTTATTTTTTTGTGTTTTTTTAGATTGAGAATGATAGAGTTTTAAAATTTGCCAAGGGAAAAAAATAAATATAGTGATCAAAAAAGTCACTCTTTGTTTTTGCGGGGTTCCCCTTTTTTTTGGGAAAATTTTCTGATCTTAACACAAAGGAGGGGGGCTATTGCTTTTTTTTTTTACTTAGTTTATGGACTTTAGTAAACATTCCTTTTTCCTTATCGACAGGGATAAAAAAAAAAACAATTCCCAGGGCTTTTTCCAGAAGAAACCTCCATTGAGGCAGTAATAAAGTGCTATAAACAAGAATTTATTAAAACCTGAATAAGAGAAGTATAGAACCTTGTACATTGTAAATCGACGGTTTTTCTGCCTGACCGGGGGTTCTTAAAGGGGTCCGTCCTTTCTTTCATGCAGAGTAATTATCAACCTTTTTTAATACAGAGCAAAATGCTTATCCCCTGCCTGACCCAGTAAGAGATGAGAGCGGAATGGGAAAAATCTTTTGGCTCTGTGAAAAAATTGTGGTGGGACAACCCTTTAAGGTGTGTCCCGAGATTTTGGCCAATACCAAGCACCCGCCAAAGGTTCTAATTAGCTTGAGCAAGGGGTTTGTCTGAAAACGCTTTAAGTGTGGATTTATTTATCTTGCCCCTTGTTATGGTTATAAAATGAAAAAAAGAAATAGATTTGGATCCCGCTGGACATTTTCCCTTTTGGTTTAAAAGTGGCTTTGATTTGGGGCCATCTAGCCAACGGTCTGCAGCGGATCCCGTTACCAAGTGGTTGTCTTACTGGGCCGGGACTATTGGGTGAGGCCACTATAAATTTTAAAGTTTGTGTTTTAAAATAAAAAAAAATGGTGAGCCCCCCAAGAATTTAACTCCACGGTGAACTCTAAAAATCAACTCCCACTTATGTACCTCAAAATAGTGTTTGAAACGATTATTTTCGCCAAAAGTTTAAATCGGCACTGTTTTTATTTGGGGATGGATTTTTTCGATCACGGTAAATTTTGGTGAAAAAATTTGCGCATAATCATTTTAAAGCCCAATTTTCAGCGTTCCTGTAATTTTGGGGGCCAGCAAAACAGCTTACAGAATAGAGCAGGGTGACCCTGGGGGGTGGGGGATGTCAAAAACGGGGGATGTTTTTAAGGTTTTGGGTTTGGGGCTGGAAAAATCCATGACCGGGGTTTTAAAATAGAACGGGCCCTTTCCTTTTCCATATCAGGGGTGTGTCGGGGTCTTAAAAAAGGGGGCGGGGGGGACTTTTGGGGCCCCGGTTTTCTCGGGCCCAAAACAGCCATTTTGAAACTTTTTTTTTCTATTTTTTTCACAAAACCCAATTTTTTTATTTTTAAAGCTGTGAACTTTAAAAAAATTGGGGTGTTTAAGTTTTTGCAGTTTTTAAAGTAACTTAACTGGGTTTTTTAAAAAAATTTTTCTAGGGGCTGTACATTTGGGGAGAGAGGGGGGGGGGGGGGGGGCTGCGGGCGAACAAAAAAACAGCCGGGAAAGGGCTTTTTAAAAGGGGAAGTGGATATTGTGCAGCCCAGACTTTTTTTTGGGCCCCACCCTTTGGAAATGGGTTTTTTAACATTTTTGCGGGTTTAAAAATTTTAAATTGTTTTTGGGTTGAAAGGCCTGATCTTTTAAAGGGATAAAAATTTCTTTTCTAGTAACTGGGGGTGAAATTTGATAGGTGAAAAACCCAAAAACTTTTATTATCCTATTTATTTCAAAAGGTGTTTTTTTTTCTTTTTGGGGCGGGTTCCCCTTTTTTAAATTGGGGGCACCTTAATTTTAAAATTTAAAATTTTTAAAAAAAATTTTGTGGGTCACCGCCCCGGTTTTTTTTTTTTTGGGAAAAAAAAAATACCTTTTATTTAAAAATACATTTAAAGGATAGGTTTTTTTTTTTTTTAAATTTTAAACGCGGCCGGTTTTTTCCCATTGAGCCCTTAAATTTAAATTTGAATCCCAAGCAATTTTGTAGCCCACCGCCGGGTTTTTTGATAGGTGAAAAAAAAATTTACCTTATTTTAAATTCCAAATTTTACATTTCGGTTTGGGTTTTGGTTTTTTTCACTTTGGGCGCGGGTTCCCACCCTTTGTTCATTGAGGCCCCTTGCAAAAAAATTTTTAAATACAAAAAATTTTAATAGTCACCGCCCGGGTGTGTATTGATAGGTGCAAAAAAAAACGTTTTTTATCCGTATACTTTTCCCCAAAATAGGTTTTTTTTTTCATTTTTGGCGTAAAGTCCAGTTTTTTTTCATTGAGGCACCGCACAAAAAATGTTTATACAGAAATTTTTTGTGGGTCACCGCCTTTGGAAATTGATAGGTGCAAAAAAAACCTTAAAATTTTTCCGAAATTACATTTCAGTTGGGTTGTTTTTTTTTTTCACTTTTGGCGCAGCCCCAGCTTTTTTCATTAAAAGGCACCTGCTTTTTAAATTTGAATAAAAGAAATTTTTTTGTAAAAACCCCCGCCTTTTGTTTTTAAATAGGTGAAAAAAATTTCCCTTTTTTAAAATTTTCCGTTAAGCATTTTCAGGGGGGGTTTTTGTTTTTTTTTCATTTTGGGCAGCCCAAACTTGGTTTCATGGGGCCCTTGCACTTAAATTTGAATACAGAAAATTTTGTAGTAACCCCCCAGGTTTTTTAAATGGGTTTGCAAAAAATACCTTTTTTATCCGAAAAGTTTTTAAAATTGCTTTTATTCCCACTTGGTGCGGCCCTAGTTTTTTAAAAAGCTACTTGTAAACCAATTTGATAGAAAAATTTTTCTTAGAAAAACTTTTCGTTTGTCTTGCGCAAAAAACAAAAATTTTCATCCGTGAATTCTGAATAGTTTTATTGGGTTTTGAATCTCAGTTTGGCGGAAGCGCACTTTTTTGATTTTTTTTTTGAAAATTTCAATTCCTAGTCCACGGGGGCATTGAAACCCGGGACTGAAGGAGGAACACGGTTTGATTTTGTCTTACGGTTTCTTCCACCAACCGATTTCACAGGTTTTCCCCAAGAAACAACAGTTTCAATCTATTTCTGAGGAAATTAGGGGGGTTTTAAGATAGCGTTTTTTTCCTCTTTTAATAAAAAAGTTCCAAAACCTACCAACCCCTCAAATTTTATTTTTTCGAACAGGGAGCGAAATCATTTAAGGCAAGCAAAGGGGGGGGGTAGGACATGGGGTGAGGAACGAGAGAGGGCCCTTCCAGTACGGGAACACGCAAGCCAGGGGGTCGTCGGTTGCGGGGGGACCTTTAGGCCTGTCATCGCTGGGCGGGGGCCCTTTTGAATTCAGTAACGAACAGCGTCGCCAATCTGTTCTTCATGGTTAATGAACCCTGCTTTCCAGCATCTTTCCCCTCGTCCTCCCAGTCACGGGACACAAATCCCCCACAGCATATCAGTAGAATGGGCGAATTTGGGGTTCAAAAGTGGGAATTCGTTTAGAATTCGGAAAATTCGGTTCTGAACGAAGTCGAAGTTTTGGGGGTACTTCGGTGAACAAGTGTGCTTTTCATTGATAAAAGGGGGTGCGAGCACATGGGTTTTTTATGGGCAAAGAATTTTGGGGGAAAAAGGGCATAGCCCTGCAGACAATTGCAGATAAAAGCCAAAACAGAGACCCCCGGATCTGTGACGTCACCGCAATATAAGTCCGGGGCGACGCTGGAGCCCTACCGCCTCCAGTCTATAGGGGGAAGGGGTTTTCCGCGGCGATTTTTTCTGAAGAACTGATTTTTATACAGCGATTTTGTGGGGGTCTCAGCTTTCTCAAGCGCTTCTTTTAAACGTTCTATTTCTGATTTTTTGGGGTTTTGGGTTTGAAACCCAGGGCGCCCCCAGCAGCCTATACATTTAAAATTTCCTATTGCTACGCACATTAAATACCAAGGGGGATCTAACCCGTTCCGTTTTATTCATTTAAAGAAACATTTTTTTAAAATTTTCAAAATGCCACTTCATTTTTGGCTCCCAAAAAATTCTTTTGCGAATTTTAAATCCAGGGGTTAAAATTTAAGGTTTTTTATTCAGCTGTGGTGACTCCAAGAAACCGTCATTTTAAAACCCCAAAAAATTTTTTTCATTTTTTTTGTACCAATTCACAAGAAAAGGGTTATTTACAATTTTATCTTTGTAGTGTGGCGTAAAAAAAACCCGCATTGTAACCGCTAAAAACTAGTTTTTTGTGGGGGGTAAATTTTTTTGGGGGAAAAATTTAACCAAGGGTTTTTAAGAAAATTTTTTTGCATTGACTCAGTAAAAAAAACTTTCTTTTTTCACCGCCCGAAGAAATTCTTAGCATAATTCATATCCGAAGGTTATTAACCCTTTACATTCGTAAAATACACGGTTTTTTTTAAAACGGCAAATCAAGTAAATTTTTCCTGCCCATTTGTGGGGCGCAATTTTATACCAAGGGTTAAAAAAAGTTCTTGTGGGTTCATTTGGGGTCAAAAACAGGGTGTGTATTTTCAATACAGATTCTTCATCAAACAGTTTGTACATTTTTAGAAAAAACGACCGACAAAAAGGGTGGCAGGCTCTTCCCCCGAAAGGGGCGAGGCACAAATTTCCCGGGCGGCCCAGGCCCAGCACAGCAAGGGGGGCGCAGCGGGGGTTAATTGTGGGCCCCACAACGCCGCTGTCTGCGGATTTGCTGCTAAAAAACCCAATGGTTCTTTTTGGTTGATTTGGCCCCACTTCCCCCGTTTGACATTTTGACAACCCCAGCCAAGAGTCGGTGGGAACGTCGGGGACAAAACCCCTTAGTTATCAGGCCCGGGAGCTTTTTCAGGGCCCTAACCTGCCCCAAACCCCCTCTGTCCCATCGGTACCCTCAGCCAAGATCTATTTTGGGGGTTGGGCTCAGCGCCATTTTTAAGCGGGATGAACAATTTGAGGAGGGCAGTCCAGCTATGGTAGCGAAAAATTTGGGGCCAAATCCCCTGTTCTTGCGTAGGCGGCAAAGAAAGTTTTAGAGTGGCATGGGAGGTCATGTTGTGAGGGTAACCCCTTGCTACCGGGCCCGGGTGTGAGGACACCCAAGGGACGTTTAAAAACACAAATAGATGATGATGAGCCGACCCCCTTGGAGCCGGGTGAGGCAAGGGTTATCATCGTGGAAAAGGGGCACCAGTTGCGCGTCAGGCAGCGTCCAGCCAGCAGGGGGTCGGGGCCGTGGGGGCGCAGGAAGCAGCGTTTTTGAGGTGGGAGCCAAGGGGCACGGGGAAAAAAAAACCCCTTCGCGGGCCCCAAAAAAGTGCGGCACATGGGCTTAGAGGCAGCGGCGGCGTATCACTCAGTGCGGAGCGTTGGCGGAAAATCCAAAACTCCCCGGTTGCAGTTCTTTGCAAACACCGGGGGAACCGAAAAGGGTTTGTAAATCTGAAAGCAAAAAGTAAAGCATGGCCAGGGAGCGAGTTGGCACCAGGGTCTGCTAAACACATGCAGGTCCCCAACCAGTGGCCGGGGGAAAGTGGCTCAGTGTGGGGGTCCTTTCGCCGCCGCAGCAGCGGCAGGCCGTGGCCCCATGCCTTGCAGCCAGTCAGGCTCCACCCCCCCTTGCAGAATGGCTGTTTCTCTTTGACATATCTCCGGCCCAGATCCCCGCCCTCGCTCCCATGGGCCCAGCAGGTGTTCAGCAGGCAATTTGAAAGAACCATTTTCTCCAACCATCCTGGTGCAGAACCGACCGTACCCCTTCCATTTGGGGCTGCAGTCCCCCCTTTTCCCAAAAAATGGGGGGCTCTCCCACCATTCAAAAAAAAAAGGCTTGTCCCGAGCCGTGATGGAGGTTCCAACCCAAAAAAATTTTTTTTCCCAAAAAGGCAGTACCAGCCTTAAAAAAAATTTTGTAGAAACAGAAGGGGGCCGCCCTTTGAGTTTTATGGGTTTGTTCTAAGGTGCACAGCGCGCGGACTCTGGAGTGTAACCGGTAGGGCCAGTACATGTCCTTTACGGCCCACTGGGGAATGTGCTACCGGCCCCGGCACACCAACAACTTGGCAGGAGAGCCGCTTTTTCCTCCCCGTTGTCAAACTGCAGCTCCCGGCCAATGTCCCCCTCCCCATCCCCACCCCCCCCACCTCTTTTGCCTACAATTTTGCTCCACTCCCCAATTGTAAGGCACAGCGGTGTATGTGTTTTCACCTGGCTTTCCTCGCGAACGAAGTCACACAGGGGAGGATTGCTCTGCGTATGCGCAAGAAAAACGATGTGTGGCCCTTTTCCCCGCCAATGCAAAATCGGAAAAATGGTGACGGCAAGGGAGGAACAAGGGGTCCGCGCTGCCCCCAGGGGGGGTGGTCCATGGCCCCGCATGGCCCGGGGTTTAATCGGTTGTTAAAAGTTTCCCGAAACTTCCACCCATCTTCAGAAGTTTTGAAAATGGCCAGGAAAAATGTGCGTGCACTTCATCCATTCCTTCAAAGCCAAAAAAACACCCTCCCGGTTTTTCAGCGGCGAAAAGGCCTCCCCCCCCAAAACCACTCTGATATGGATTTTTCCACCCGTGGAACTCCAGCCGCCATGTTGGGCCGACTGATGAAAAGAGAAAGGCCATTAACGATTTTTGGATCCAGGGGGAAAGGATTTCTCCCTGTGTAACTTTATGTCACCAGTGGCAGTATGCGGACACCTGCCGTTTGTTGAGGGCCTTTTAGGAGGGCCACGTTATTTTTCAGCGCCAGGATTTGGGGGGGACTGGGTTTTGGCGACACATCTCCGGGCCCCATGGTCCCCTGGGGATGAAAATGGGGGGGAGGGGACTTGGAGCGAAGCATTGTCGGGGGAAAAGAGTGGGGGTTTTCTCCGGTGACAAGAGAGGGGGAGCGGAGCAGCTGGAGGAGGGATGGAGATGAGGAAGAGAGGGAGTGACCCGCAAACACCGTGGCGTTACAGTGCAGATGGAGGGGGGACCCCCGGGGTCACTTGCAGATGGGGCCCCCAGATGTATTTGCCTGGGTGACCCGAAAAGCAGCTCCGGGAGGGATGCTTCTGGTCTCCCCCATTGGGGCCCTCACTACCCGGGCCAAAAAGGGGAGTTTTTTTCCCCGCTTTGAGAGGGAGGACAAACTCAAATACAGTGGTGTAGTGTGTATATAAATATATATACTGTAATATACACAGGGACAGTATATACACAAATGTAACACACAGGTAAATACTAGACATGTGTATATACTGTTCCTGTGTGTATTTTACAGTATTATTTTTGTATACACACTACACCACTATATATATATATATATATTTATATATATATATATATATATATATATACACATACACCCCCACATGTACTTCACACAGGGACAGTATATACTCAAATGTACACCCAGATAAGTATTATACATGTTATGTACTGTACATGTGTGTGTATATATATATATATTATATATATATATATATATATATATATATAATATATATTAGTGGTGTGTATGTAATATATATATACTGTAATTACACACAGGAACAGTATATACACATGTCCAGTATTTACCTGTGTGTTACTTTGTGTATATACTGTCCCTTTTGTGTATGTATATACTAATATACTGTACCTCTGTGACACAGGTCCAGTATATGAGCATTAGACATGTGAGGGGGGGGCATAGCGCTCTATCCTGCCTCAGGACATACCTTATGCGGGGGTCATGGGGTCTTAGAAGCTCTGGGCTGTTTAGGCAGCTCTGGAAGACTTGAGAAAACCAGAAACTCGTTCTGGTTTCCATAGTGATGGGGCCGACGATCTGCTGCAGGAGCCGTCAGAAGCAGGCAGGGAACCTGCGTTTTAAGACCCTAGCAACGCCCCTGGTCTGACCTCATGCTGCTGCTGTGGCTGCTGCCGTGACCTACACACTGTGTCATTGTGCCACTGTCTGACCTCATGCTGCTGCTGTGGCTGCTGCCGTGACCAACCACTGTGTCATTGTGCCACTGTCTGACCTCATGCTGCTGCTGTGGCTGCTGCCGTGAACCTACACACTGTGTCTTGTGCCACGGGTCTGACCCTGCTGCTGCTGTGGCTGCTGCTGTGACCTACACACTGTGTCATTGGCCACTGTCTGACCTCATGCTGTTTGCTGTGGCTGCTGCCGTGCCCTACCCCACTGTGTCTTTTGTGCCACTTGGTCTGACCTCATGCTGCTGCTGTGGCTGCTGCTGTGACCTACACACTGTGTCATTGCCCCCACTCTGTGGCCTACTCCTGTTTTTGCCACCTCCAGAATGTCATTGTGCCACTGCTGACCTCATGTGCTGCTGTGGCTGCTGCCGTGACCTACACACGTGTCATTGTCCCAAACTGTCTGCCCTTTCATGCTGCGGCTGTGGCTGCTGGGGGTGACTACACACTGTGTCATTGTGCCACTGTCTGACCTCATGTTTGCTGCCTGGGCTGCTGCCGTGACCTACACACTGTGTCATTGTGCCACTGTTGCCCTCATGCTGCTGCAGTGGCTGCTGCCGTGACCTACACACTGTGTCATTGTGCCACTGTTCTGACCCCCTTGCTGTGCTGTGGCTGATGGCATTGACCTACACACTCTGTCATTGTGCCACTGTCCTGACCTCATGCTGCTGTTTGCTGTGACCTCCACACTGTGTCATTGTGCCACTCTGTGGCCTATTCCTGTTTTTGCCACCTCCAGAATGTCATTGTGCCACTGCCTGACCTCTTGCTGCTGTGGCTGCCACCGTCACCTCCACGCTCTGTCACTAATGTTACCACCTGAGCTCTTAGCTTGTTTTTTTCCAGCTTTCTCTGGCATGACTTTATCAGGCAACATTCCCGTTTCAGTTTTTTGGTCAGTTTTGCCCTCTTAAGTGCCCAGGGAATTTTATAGTGAAGCGATTCAAAGAGCGGCGGCAGTCATGTGCGTGTCATACTAAAACACAACATTGTATGAAGACCAAACCAAGCTCCCTCTGCATATTTAAGCATGGCACAACGTTCTACAGCACCCGGCAGGCTATGTGCAGCCTGGAAATAGCTGTTTTTTAACGTGATTCGTATCGACGTAATTCGGAACGAAGTTATTTTTTGCCGAGAAATTCGCGAAGTGAACGAAACGAATTTCGGGAAATTCGCCCATCTCTAATCATCAGCATCCGTCCAACATGAAGCGAAGGCAGCCCAAATGTCAACTCGTGTACCCACCACTGTGGATAATCCATTTTCTGAAGACCTCTTTGATGACAAAATGCGGTTGGGGTCAGAAGGCATTTCCAAAGACCAAGAGGATGATTTTGTCTGCTCTGACGCCCAGCTACTGATGCCAACAGAGGAGGAGAAGGAAGCCGGTCAATCGGCAAAAATCCCAGGCAGTCGGTAACGCCTTGCAGTCCCTCTTGCTTGTAGCCCGCAGCTCCTGGATGCAGAATGTCAGGACGACTGTCACGGATGCCCCTGCGACCCTCGTCCCGGGTCACAGGCGCATCCGTGCCCCGACTCTGAGCGGCGCCCCGTCCCGCACCTCGGGTCCGGGGTCCGCTCATCCCGCTGCCCGGGTCCCCAGTGACTTACCCAGCCACACTCCTGCGCCGTCCGTCTCGGTCCCTCGGCGTGCGCGGCACCGCCCCTTAGGGAGCGCGCGCGCCGGCAGTCTGAGATTTAAAGGAACAGTGCGCCGGTAATTGGCCATTACCGGGCACTGCTCCTATTTTAGCTAGCCTCTTCCCAGTGGCCTTTGCCAGATCTTTAGTGCACATGCCTATTGGGAAAGCGTTCCAGAAAGCCTTGTCTTGCCTACCGTGTACCGAACCAATTTGCTTACGTTTACTGACCACGTACCTTGCCGCCTGCCCTGACCTTCTGCCTGTCTACGTTCACGAACCTCTGCCGCCTGCCCTGACATTCTTGCCTGTCCCCGACTAGAGCCTGACTGCCGATTCTGTACCTCGCCTCCCTTGGCCGCCACCGCAGGCAAGCCGCCCGGGTAAATGACCTGGTGGACTCCCGCCGCAGCAAGTCCATCCCGCTTTGGGGGTGGGCTTGGTGAATTCCGGACCCCTTAGATTCCC
>JAODAL010080412.1:0-12256 GCA_025379985.1 Phyllomedusa bahiana | reverse complement strand
TTTTTAAAGCTGTGAGAGGGGAAAACCCAAATACTATGGGAAATCCCCCGTAGTCAATTGGCCGCTGCCATGTGGGGCATGTCCCCTCCTCTGAAGGTCTGACCGGGGGGTTCTTCAGCGCTCACTATACTCCACGGTGTGGGGGAAGGGGGGGGGGAGGGCAGCACCACTCCATCGCACAACCTAAGTTGGAGTCATGATGAGCACTTCCTTCACCCCCCTAGGAGGAGGGCAGGGGCCAGCAGCGCAGGGGGACCTGGAGCGCCCCAAACCCAACAGGTGGTGGCCTACTTGGACAGCACTTGCAACCCAGTTAGAAGATCCCGGACTATGGGGGGAAAAAATGGATGTGGGCCGAACTTGGGGTTTTTGCGTGGGAAGTGTTCCTGCCCCGGCCAGTTTTAGCATCAGAGCGGGGTGTTCAGTGCTTCGGGGGCCATCTTTCCCCCAAGGGGAAAACCCGGTTTTGCCCCGGGAAAATGTGGAAAATGACCTTTGTCAAGAAATAGATTGGATTGGGCCGGATTTCCACACCCCAAAAGCCTTAGGCGTCAGACTTTTTCACCCATGACGCCCCCACACAAACTGTGAAAAATGAGTTTTGGGTTCAAACTACCTGCCTCAGCCACTTTTAGAGGCCGCCACCCCCCTGAGCCAAAATCGCAACAGTTTTCTCCATCTGCCCCAACCATCTTTATCGGGGGACTGGTTTGCCACCCCCCCCACACTTGTTTTTGTGCCACTCAGACCTCTGCGCTGTGCTGTTTGCTGGTGCCGTGACACCCCCAACTGTTCTTTGGGGCCACCTCTGCCCTCATGCTGTTGCTACTGCCCCGTCCCCTCCACTCTCTGTCATTGTGCCTTCTTGGCCTACCCCTGTTTTTGCCCCCCCAGAATGTCATTGGCCCTCTTGAATTATGCTGCTGCTGTTTTGTGTGCGGTACCCCCACCTGTGTCATTGTGCACTCCTGACCTCTCTGTTGCCCCGCCCTGTCACCTCCATCCTGTCATTTGCCATCTGTCCCCCAATCCTGTTTTTGCCACCCCCAGAATGTCATTGTGCCACGCCTGCCCTCATGCGCTGCTACCCCCTCCACACTGTGTCTTTTGTGCCACTCGTTGCCTCTCCATTTTTTTCCAAACCTCCAGAATTTTTTTTTGCCACTCTCTGACCTATGCTGCTGCTGCCGTGACCTCCACACGTGTCATTGTGCCACTCTGGGGCCCCTACTCCTGTTTTTGCCACCTCCAATTGTCATTGTGCCACTCTCTGACCTCATGTGTGCTGTGGGCTGCCGTAACCCCCCACATTTGCTTTGTGCCACTCTGTGGCTACTACTGTTTTGCCCCCTCCAAAATGTCATTTCCCCACTCCCTGACCTCATGCTACTGCGTGGCTGTGCCGTGCCCTCCACACGTGTCTTTTTGGGCCAATCTGGGCCTACTCCAGTTTTGCCACCTCCAGAATGTCATTGTGCCTTTGTCTCCCTCATGTGTGCTCCCGTGCCTTCCACACTTGTCTTGGCCATTTGGCCTACCCCAGTTTTTGCCACCTCCAGAATGTCATTGTGCCACTGTCTGCCCTCATGCTGCTGCTGCATGCCCCCCAAACTGTGTCATTTTGGCCACCTGTGGCCTACCCCAGTTTTTGCCACCCCCGAATGTTTGTCCCACTGTCTGACCTCATGCTGCTGCTGCCGTGCTTCCACACTGTGTCTTGTGCCACTCTGTGGTATCCTGTTTTTGCCCCCTCCAGAATTTCATTGTGCCCTCTTGACCTCATGCTGCTGCTGTGTGACCTCCAAAGTGTTTTTTTCCCAAAATCTTGGCCTACTCCTGTTTTGCCTTTCCCCAGAATGTCTTGTGCCACTCTCTGACTTCCCTGCTGCTGGTGGCTGCTGCCGTAACCTAACACTGTTTTATTGCGCCTCGTGCCTACTCCTGTTTTTGCCACCTCAAATGTATTTGCCCTCTGACCTCTGCACAGTGGCGCCCGCCCCCTCCACACTTGTCATGATGTTGCCACCTGAGCCCTCAGCTTTTTTTTTTTCCAGCTATACTGCCATGATTTATCAGGTACTTTCCCCTTCATTTTTTTGGTCGTTTTCCATTTAAAAATGCCCGGGGAATTTTTAAAAGTGAAGCGTTCTAAGAGCTGCGGCAGTCATGTGGGAATACTAAAACACAACATTGTATGAAGACCACCCCCAAGCTCCTTGAAATATTTAAGCTGGAAAACCTTCTACAGCACCCCAGGCTTTTGGGGCACCCTGGAAAATAGCTTTTTTTTTAAAGTGCTTCGCCCCGAAGTATTCGGCCCGAAAGAATTTTGTGGAAAATTGGCGAAGTCACTGACAAATTTTTGAGAAATTCGCCCATCTCTAATTGTAAGCTTTCGCAGGCTGGGTTTTTCCCCTCTGTACCATTTATTAGTTTTTTATCATCCCCTTGTACTTGTTTTTGACATATGTTAAGTATTTTAACCGCCCTAAATGTACAGCGCCCGGGGGAATTAATGGCGTTTTAAAAAAATAAAAATTAATAACATTCATAAAAAACAAATGTTTACAATACCCCAACAAAACACACAAAAAAAATCAAAAAAGTTTACATACAATTTTTACGACATAAAAAATTTTGTACAAAAAAAAAAATCTAAAACTTTTAAAACCAAACAACTCCTGGACCTGGTCCCTGGTTATTTTTACATGGATATGTATTTTTATCCGACTTTTTCACAGTTTCGTTTCTAGGAAAAAAATTTGTTACAAAAAAAAATTCACCAAATTTATTAAAACATTCACTTTGACTAAGCCATCAAGTTAGAAGATCCCCAGTTTTTGCCCCAGATAAGTCAAGTATTCAATATGCTAGTATCAACAGCATCGTTAGGTCTAGGACTTAAATGAAAATAATGCTTTTTAAATATTATCTCTTTCCAAGAAGAATTTAATATTTTTGTTGCAAAATAGCAGTTTCCCTTTTCTGTTTGTTTGCAATAAGCTTCAATGCTGGTGCCACAAAAGAAGACATTTTGAGGGGGATAACAAACTTTTTGAAGTATTCAATAGAATTTGGGTGTCTGCTCTTTACCCCTTATTCCCGATTTAGAAACGATAAGGGCATATAACCCTTGCCGGAAATCTTTTCGCCCCCAATCTATATTATGTTTTTATGGTCCCAAACTTTAGTGCCTTTTTTCTTTTCCTTCTGTCAGGATAGCAAAATTGCGAAGCTAAACCGACTACTAGACCAAAGAACCAAACATCCTAAACCCTAGAAATCAACTAAAAAGGGGGTTTTGTCCCGTAAAAAAAAATGAAGTTTTTGGGTTAAATAACACACAGAAAATTGAAATCTGGTAAGGGTTGCACTTTCGGGTTCAAAAGGTTGATGCATATGGACCCGAAAGTCAATAATCCCCATTTGGCCCTCCTGAATCGAAAATTGTAGGAAATCACCAAAAAAAAATCCTAGCCAAATTGATGTTAGGGGGTAGTGTGAATTTTTCAGTTGTGGGATCCTTTCACTAATGTAGCGTTACCCCTTTTCCTAAAAACCCGCGAAGTGCTGTAGAACTTATGTTTACACATAAAGACATGTAAAAAAAAAATAAACAGCCAGACAAAAAAAAAAAGGTTTAGGACATCCAAATTTGTATTTTTTGCACAAATTTGGCTGAACCAGTGTACAACCAAAAAAGGGCCTTTTCAAGCATATCCGCTGAGAAATTGATACATTAATTATTAGTTTTTTTTAAAATTTAAAATACAGCAGTTCCCCGGTTTAAAAGGATAGGAACTGTGGTTTTATCTTAATTTAATTTATATTTTATTGGACCGGTCATTTATTTAAAAGTAACCCAACAAAGTTTTAGTCTCTTTACCCCCCTTTTTGTCTCTCATTCATTGCGTGTTATGCTGGCACTTGTAAATTTCCCCAGCTACAATGCTATGGAACTACAAGTGCAGGCATACCATGCCAGCACATGGAAAAAAAATTATAATCCCCACCCATTCAAGTAGTCATGATGGTGGGGGTGCTGGTGTTCGGACCCTAAAGTGGAGATTTCCCGTGTAGGAGGTGGGCAAAGGGAAGGGAAAAAAAAGCATCTGTGCCGGCCAAAAGATGTAGTAAGAGAGGAAGGCTTTTCAAGTTCTTATAAGGGGTTACTAAGCGGTGAGTCAGTCTCCATTTAACTAGGAGACAGATATAAGTCATTGTAAGTAGGGCACTGCCCGAAAAATTTTTTTTTTTTTTTAACCAATTTTTCTTCCCAAGTAAAAAACCACATTTCAAATCTTGGAGATGCAAAAAGGGGCTTCTTTCCCCTTTAAAGTCCAAAAGAGAATGCATAGAATCCTAATATAAGTTGACCAAAAAGCCCAAAAAAGCATAAAATGTTCAAAAATACGTGTATTACAAAAAATGTTCATATAAAGTTTAAGACATTTCCAAAAAGAAGTTGTACTATAATACATTGATAATTATTTTTTGGCATTTTTTTTGGGGATTATTTTTTTCATAAATGCTTTAAGGGTTGTTTTTGTTTTTAATTTCATTAAAAATATGAATTGCTTAAGGGGTAGAAAAATGAATAGAAATATCCCAAACCTAAATGCCTTTGGGAAAAAGGAGCAAATGGCTTAATTAGCTATTTAAAAGAATGTTTATGCAGCTTTTAGATAAATATAAATGCAAACCCCTTTAACTTCTCCTAGAAAAAAAAAAACTCTAGAATTGCATCATTTTACATTGATAAACCCCTACAGGAACCCAAAACGACCGGGGTTAACAATTTAGTTGGGTCGTACGTCAGATAATTTTATGTTAGTATTAAAAAGAAAAAAAATATTCCCAAAATGAAAGGGGTTTTTTCCAAAGGCATTTCAGTGTGTTTAAAAAACAATTTTTGAAATTTGTTTGAACTGAACATGTGATCCCGCAGGCTTACACACCCTGCTTTTCCCACAATGTGTTACTCTGTCAAAAAAAGGTCTCTTTTGTAAAGTGCATAATAGCTACAATGTAGAGAGTGGTTGCACTTCTTCCTTTCACAAAAACTCTTATGTTCAAATCGCTGCAGGGAAAAAAAAAGTGTATTATTTTTTCTTGAGGGGTTTTTTTATTTTCTTATTTGCACTTGGGGTGTATGTGATTTCTAAAAGGGGGGAGATTGACAGTGCTGCCGAGAGCAGGGTGATTTGAGTATGTGCAGCCCGGGTTTTAGGGGCTTTGTCACTGGGCAATCCTTGGAAAAGTTACACAGTATCCTAAGGTGGAGCTGAAACAAAAATGATAAGAATTTTTAAAAGCTTAAAGTGAAAATGTTTATTATTTTTAAATTTTCAAGCTTCTACGTCAATTTTACTTTGGGGGGAAAAACCCCTTTTTGGTGGGTTCGAACGTGCTGCAAACCCAAAATTTTTTCAAAACCCACCGCATGTGTGGGCCCAAAAGGGTTTGTAAAATGAAACTTTACCTGAAAACTTGGGGGCCATGGCCCCCATAAGGTTTTAGTCCACATGCAGTTGCTACATCAAAGGAAAACTGGTCAGAGATGATTTGCGTTCAGGGTTATGGAGTAAATCCTTTTTTCCCCAGAGAGATGACTTATTGAACCTCGAGGGAGCAGTATAAGGAGCTCCCCGGGATTCATCAGGCCCGTCTAAGGCGGTTTACTTCGCTGCGGGAGGTTCCCCGGCCCCGATGTGGCCGCTCGCTGTGACAGCAAAAGGGGCAGGCGTGGTACAGGGGAAAACAGGCAAGACATGGGCGTAATCCGGCAGTAGCAGGGGAGGAGCGACAAAATGTGGTCAGGCACTAGCGGTGTTTCAGGAAATTTTTTGGGCACAAGCAGAGGGAAAGTGGGGGAGCAAAAAAAAGGAAAAGGAAATAGGAAAGGGAAACCACCAAAAAATTTTGGGGAGGTTGAGAAGGAAAGTGACCTAATAAAGGGACCAGCGCCTGCTTGCCCTTTACATTTCTGAGAGTCGCCGCCCCAATGAGCAGGTCCGTGTGGGCCAGAGTCAGTGAGAGGGAAAGGGGGCAGAAACCCCAGAGAAGTCCATATTTAAGGAAGGAAGGCAAAACACGACGTCCAGGTCCAAGCGGGACAATGGCATGCACATGAAAGCGGGGGAGAAACCCGCCTACCTGACAACTGACACCTGTGCAGGGAAATAAAAAACTAAAGGGTATCTGCAGCCGATAACAAAACTTGACTAAGGTCTTCGTTAACATTATTATTTTCTTGTATGCATTGCTGTTTGCTCTCCAGGCCTCTCCTAGGTTTAGTTTCTGGGATGGGAAGTAATTATCTTGTTTGCAACAGGGTGTTACATTAAAGTTTATAGCAAAATATTAAACATACTGCAAACAATGCATTTTTCTATGTAGCTTTTTTTCTGGTTTGTTACATTTTCGGTGTCTTCAGCATTTTTCTCTAAACACAGCATACTACGAGTATAGCATTTTTCTATAGGCTTCGCTATAGAACTTGAAAAATCACAGTAAAATGCATGTAACAAATGTAATGAATTGAAAAAACACCCCAAAAAGACTTTTATAAAATATGTACGACAGCCGGAAAGCGGGGTAGAGGAAAGTGTCCGGGAGGCTAGTCCTGATCTGGCACATCCCAACAAAATTGCAAGCTTGGTGGATGAGTGGGATGTCAACTCAGTTATAGCGCTGCTGCAGCAAGATACTACCCCTGTCTGCTCCAGTAGAGGAATAGGAGTGCAGGCTAGACAGGTGCTAGTAGTTGTAGACTCCATTATTAGGGAAACAGACATGGTAATCAGTCATAAAAACAGGGATCATCGAACAGTATGTTGTTTACCTGGGGCCTGAGTTCAACATATTGTGAATCAAATTAACAAATTACTGGGTGAGGTCGGTGAGAATCCAGCTGTCATGGTCCACATTGGCACTAATGACAGAGTTAGAGATAGGTGGAGTGTCCTTAAAAAAAATTTCAGGGACTTAGGCCAAAAGCTTAAGGCAAGGACCTCCACAGTAGTATTTTCAGAAATACTACCTGTACCTCAGGCAACACCAGAGAGTCAGCGGGAGATTAGACAGGTGAATAAGTGACTCAAAAATTGGTGTAGGAAAGAGGGATTTGGGATTTTGGAGAACTGGGCTGACTTTTGTCTTGGCTACATACTCTATGATAGGGATGCGCTGCACCTGAATGGGGAGGATGCGGCTGTATTGGGGGACAAAATGGCCAGGAAGTTGGAGGTGTCTTAAAACTAGGGACTGTGGAGAGGGCAACTACACAAAAAACATGCAATATAGTGAAGATAGAAAGCTGGGAATAAGTAATAAATTAGGGGTGGCGTGGAGGGAGGGGGTGTAGTAATGGTTAATAAGGACAGGGTTAAAAAAATGAAAACTGAAAAACCTCTAAATTTTGTGCTCACCAATGCCAGGAGGAAGATGAGGGGGCTAATAACAATGAGGTTGTTATTATGGACGACTTCAACTACCCAGACATAAATTGGGAAACAGGTTTTTGTCAATAACTAAAGATAATTACCTTTTCCAACTGGTTCTAGCGAGAAGGCCCTTTTGGACTTAATATTGACAAACAGACCTGAGAAAGTAATAAAGGTTTAGGTTGGGGGCCACCTGGGAAACAGTGAGCACAATATAAAAAATTTCCATTTATCCTTCAATAGAGTATTTTGTCGAGAAGTCACAAAAACATTGAATTTCAGGAAGGCTAATTTTGATCTGCTTGGTAAGGCCTTAAACCATATTGACTGGGACAGGGTCTTCAAAAATAACAGAACAAATAATAAATAAATTACATTATTTTAATAATTATTAAACAATAAATAACAAAAAGAAAGCACTTAAGCTACTTAAACAGGAGGGCAGTAAAGAGCAATTCAAAGAGAAGATTGAACCAGCTTCCAGACCGCTCTGAGGGGAGTTCGACCAGACGTGAGAAAAATATTTCTTTCTTGTATATAAAAAGATAAACTTTATTGATCATCCATTAAAATCTTGATTAAATCGCTCCGCATACAAGAGGAGATGTATATCAATAAAAGCAAAACATCACATAGGCTGTACGAGCTAAATAAGCCGACGCGTTTCGGGAGTAACGTCTCATGGCTGTAAATTCCACTCTCAGTAAAGAGGCACTTAAAAACTATAAGAGAAAATAACATATGATAAAGACAGCAAAGCTGGAGACAGAAAGGCAGATTGCCAAAGAGAGTAAAACAAACCCATTTTTTAAAAAACTATATAAATAGAAAAACGATTAAATCTGAAAATATTGGCCCTTTGAAAAACAGAGTGGTAATATTGAGGGTGACAAGGAGAAAGCAAATCTACGAAACATTTTTTTCTCCACTGTATTTACCGAGAAAAATGACCTTCCTGTTGATGGGCAGAGAGATGAGGTAAACTCCACTTTAAATGTTTCTTAAAAAACCGCCAATAATAAATCAAAAGTAATAATAAATGATAGAACCTAATATTCAGACCACCGCCAACAAACAGAACTCTACCAAAATCAATAATAACCACATTTTATTAAACAAAGAAAATACAAACCAAAACAGCATAAAAAAACTGAAAAATCAAAAAATATATAGCTAAAAATGGGAGTGCTATAAAACTCTGATGCCCCTAGGGTGTGTAAATATTAATATGGTATAAATAGTGTATAAAAATACATCATGATGGATAAATAATTACCACAATAGAACCTAAAAATAGAAAGTATACACACCCGATGAGCAGCACAAAAGACCCCAAAGTACGTTTCCTCCAACACCTGGCTTCATCTAACCCAGGAAGAAGTGCTTTAATAAGATTAAAATAGACAAATCACCAGGTGCTGATGGTATACACCCCTGTGTCCTAAGGGGGTTTAGTAATGTGATAGACAGGCCCCTAGTCTTAATATTTATTGACTGTATAGCAATGGGGCATGTCCCAAAAGATTGGCGCATAAAAAATGTGATGCCAATATTCAAAAAGGGGTCAAAAAGTGATCCTGGAAACTATAGGCTGGTAAGTTTAACCTCTGTTGTATGTAGATTGTTTGTTTTCTAAGAGATACTGTACTGGAGAATCTAATTGCAAATAAATGTATAACTCCTTTCCAGAATAGGTTTATGAAGGATCAGTCTTGTCAAACTAATCTCATCAGCTTCTATGAGGAGATTAGTTCTAGACTGGATCAGAGTGAGGTATTGGATGTCATATATCTGGATTTTTCTAAAGCATTTGATACTGTGCATCATAAAAGTTAAAATGAGAATGCTTGGGTCGGGGAAAAATGTTTGCAAGTGGGTAAGTAACTGGCTCTGTGATTGAAAACAAAGGGTGGTGATTAATGGTATGTTACTGGTTTGGTACCCTTGTTGCTGGTGGGGTACCACAGGGATGAGTATTCTCCTTAAAATATTCATTATTGATCTTACAGAAGGTTTGCACAGTAGATTCTCAATCTTTGCAGATGGTACTAAACTATGAAAAGTAATCAACACAAAGGAGGATAATGTTCTATGACAAAGGGATCTGGATAAGTTGGAGGCCCGGGCGGATGGCAGATTTGTTTCAACACGGATGAATGCATGGTTATGCACGTGGAATGGAAAACTCCATTCTATGATTACTTGTTAAACAGAACATGTAAGTTACATGGAAAAGGACTTGGAAATTTGAGTGAACAGTAAACTTAATTGTAGCAGTCAGTGTGAGGCAGCAGCTGCCAAGGCAAATAGGATCATGGGGTGTATCAAAAGGAGTATAGATGCACATGATGAGAACATTATTCTCCCATTATACAAATAACTGGTCACTCCCCATTCTTTGTAGCTGTATCAGACACAACACAAAGCCTTAGTGATCAGTGAGGGGGACTTGAGCTGGTGGTTCTGCCTTTGTTAGCCTACTATTAATCAGAACAGTGCTGACGGTTTCCCTAAATGTATATCTTCCTGCATCATGTTAGCATCGAGCATTTAAGTATTTCATAGAAATGAGGGGGGCACGACATTTGCCTTATTCGCCTAGGGCACCAAAATACCTTGTCCCTGCCCTGACTACAATACCCAAAAAGAGTAGCAATATTAGGATTATTAACTTTAGAGAAAAGATGGCTTAAGGGGGACATAATAAATATGTTTAAATATAGCAAAGATCAATATAGAGATCTCTCCCAAGATTTATTTATACCCAGGACTGTATCCAGAACCAGGGTTCATCCTTTATACCAAGAGGAAAGAAAGTTTCTGCACAGACATTGAAAGGGATTCTTTACTGTAAGAGCAGTGAGACTGTGGAACTCTGTTAGTGAATTTACCATGACAAGTTCCTCTGACAAAGTTCAAAAAAGGTCTAGATGCATCTCTAATGTGTAATAATATGACAAGTTATACTGACTAGGTTACTGGAGAAGGGTCGTTGATCCAGGGATTTATTCTGATTGTCAGATTGGAGTCAGGAAGGATTTTTTCCTCTAAAATGAGGACAATTGGCTTCTACCTCATGGGGTTTTTCTTTTCTTTGGGTCCATACTTTAGCACAACAGACTGAACTGGATGGACGTCTGTCTATTTTCGGCCTTACAAACTATGTAACTATGTAATGAAATTAAAACTCATGGTATTTTAACACAACAGGCTGTACTGGATGGACGTCTGTCTATTTTCGGCCTTACAAACTCTGTAACTATGTAATGAAATTAAAACTCATGGTGTCCTGTTTATTTCAGAAGGTTTTAATATTTCAGTCTTTAGGGCCATCTGGATTCAATTGTATCAGCGTCCCTATAGGGGTTATCCATTTATTTGAAAGTAATATAAATAGCTTTTGGACCCCAAGTAAAATTGAAAAATCTCAAATTCACCTTTCCCGGGTCCAGCAGCACAACACTGCCTTCTGCTAACATGCCATCATTTTCGAATGGGGACGTCACCGCTGTGGTTGCTGATTAGCTGCAGCGTTCACGTGCCCCTAACTTACATCACCATTAGGAAGTGAATAGCTCTGAACGTCATTTAAGTTAAGGGCATGTGACCATTGTAGCCATTCAGCGAACTCAGCGGTAACGTCCCCATTCGAAAGTGACAGCAAGTCAATAACAGACCGGAGAAATGAGCTGCTTGAACCTGGAAACGGTGAGTGTAAGTTTTTATTTATTTTACCTGGGGCAATTACTTTTTAATGAGGTGGACAACCCCTTTAAGATACAACTAAAGATGTCCGCAGTGCTGCATGGTGCAAGAAACACACTTATGGCACCTTGTCTGTAACCCCCGCAGCACAAACAAATGATTTGCTATTTCCCAGGAGCATGCCAGGAAGATGAACAACCTTCCTTGTATGGAAACAGGGAGTTGGAACAGCAGGAGCAGTATAGGAACCTTCCCAGGCTTTATTCCTTACAGAGGGGCATTTGTTTTAGAACACTTTGGGCGACATGTATGAATGGGCTTTTCGCCTGTTTTTTTGAGTAAACTGCGCCTCCTGGCCCGAATCCCTCTGTCGGACGCAGGGATGCAGTGTTAGGCGCAGCGTTCACCACTTTCAGCTGCGCCTCGCATGAAGGGGCGGGAAGTGGGCGCGGCGTGGGCGCGGTGTAGGCGTTCCGGGGCGGGACGCGGCGCGCTCGAAAACCCCGAGGCATGTATGATCGCGGCTCGCCAAAGCGCGGCGCAATGCAGCGCTCTGCAGCTCCGACAGTCAGACCTGGTTTATTTTGGTCTAAATGCTCCGGCGGAGGCGAAGTGAAGCAAGAACGGAACATGCGAGGAAGCATATAGAAGATCGCAAGAGAAATCTCGGGCTCAGCTCCGTGCGGCATGGAGAATGATTGCAAAAAAATCGCCTTTATAAAGGCGGAAAACATTATCAGAAAGAGCTCAAACCTCAAAAATAAAAAATTATTTAAAAAAATCACTTTCCAAAAATCTAGAACGGCGCAATATCAGGAATTAGGATATTGGAAATTTCCGGGAAATACAGTAATACAAATTCTGAAAGCTATTCTCATTGGTCGGCAGAAACCGGCCAATCAGAATAGAAGCGACAGTGAACCATTAAAACCTATGGAGAACTATTGACCAATCAGAATCAAAGGCGGGACAGTTCAAAATACAGTAAAAATGCAGAAAAGAGCTGATTGGCTGAGCTAGCGGTGGCTTGCCTATCCCAGCCCAAACAGACGCAGCTACTTCTCCCCTTTGTAGGCTATGGAAAGGGGCCAAAAGCAATCGGGGTT
>JAODAL010080411.1:0-12256 GCA_025379985.1 Phyllomedusa bahiana | reverse complement strand
GTTGGTTTTATTTACTTTTGCCTACACATTTTAAAACTAATCAATAAGGTGGGAATAGCCCTTAAATAAGTCTAAAATATAAAACTTCATGAATAATTTTTATTTTCTGAAACGTTTCCTGTCCCTCATGCGCATGTCAGATGCTCCTCATTGTTTTATTATTATTATTATTATTTTTTTTAAAGGCCCCAATTAATCCCAGGGGGGGTTACATACATAACATGGACCTTTACAAAGTACAATGGCAACACTAAATGACTAATAGCTGGTAAATAGGGAGAGAGAAGCTGCCTGCGAAGGTTTTACAATCTACAAGGGAGAAGGAGACAGACAGAAGGTGAGGGGCAGACATGTTTGTGGAGTGGTGTAGGGGGGGAAATGGTTAGGGCTTGTTCACACGACTTTTTTGTGATCCGTTTTACGGATCCGTTTTACGGACCCGCAAAACGGATCTAACGTTGTCAGTGTGATTTAACATTGCTTTCAATGGCAAAAAGCGCATCGCTGTTCACACGGTTTCCGTTTTAAAATTGAGATGTCAATTTTGCTTGCGTTTTACGCAAGTAAAATCCCCATAGGAAACAAAGGAGTGCGCTTTTGGCATCCTGAAAGCGGATCCAAAAGCGCAGCAACTTTTTGGGTCGTTTTTGGATCCGCTTTTCGATGCCAAAACACATTGGATTTAAATTAAATATAAAATTTTAATATTATGTTTGGGTTATATTTAGTTTATTAATGTATATAAATATTTTATATAAATGTATATAAATGTATATAATAGTATATATATATATATATATATACACACTTTTGTACAGTATTTATATATGATATAAATGTATATAATATTATAAATGTATATAATAGTATATAATTGTATATTTATATAAATGTATGTATATATATAATATATATATATTTATTATATATACAGTATATAATATTTTAAAATATATATATATATATATGTGTATACTAATTATATATTTAGTTTTAAATCTTTAGTTTATAAATGATTTAGTTTATAAATGATTGTTATTAGTTCATTTCATGGGGGGTTTTGAAAACTATTGGTTGATTTAAAAAAAAAATTAGGGGGGGAGGGGGTGGTTCTAAAATCATAGGTGTATGTACAGTTGATTGACACTAGGTAAAAAAAAAGTTTTTTTTCTTGGTCATTGATAGGTTATATTTAGAGATGGCCGAATTTCTCAAAAATTCGGTTCGGTCACTTCGCCGAATTTTCCGACAAAATTCGTTTCGGTCCGAATTACTTCGGCACGAATCACGTTAAAAAACAGCTATTTCCAGGCTGCCAGAGCCCGCAGGGTGCTGTAGAACGTTGTGCCATGCTTAAATATGCAGAGGGAGCTTGGGTTTGGTCTTCATACAATGTTGTGTTTTAGTATGGGCACGGCACATGACTGCCGCCGCTCTTTTGAATCGCTTCACTATAAAATTCCCTGGGCAACCCTTAAGAGGGCAAACTGACCAAAAAACTCAGCGGGAAAGTAGCCTGATAAAGTCATGCCAGCGAAAGCTGGAAAAAAACAAGCTGAGAGCTCAGGTGGCAAAACTTAGTGATAGAGTGTGGAGGGTGAGGGCGGCCCCCACAGCAGCATGAGGTAGGAGTGGCACAATGACTTTTTGGAGGCCCCCAAAACAATTGGGCCCAGATGGAAAATCACAAAGTTGGGGGGGGCATGGCAGCAGAGATGGGGTCGGGCAGGGGCACAATGACATTCTGGAGGCGGAAAAACAGTATTAGGGACAGAGTGCACAATAAACAGGTGGAGGTCCGGGGCAGCGTATGGGTCAGCGTGGCACAATGGCTTTCTGGAGGTGGCAAAACATTTTTGGGCCCCACAGAGTGGCACAATGTCAGTTGGGGGTAGCGGAGCAGTATGAGGTCAGACGTGGCACAATGACTTTTGGAGGGGGAAAAAAACAGTATTGGGCACAGAGGGGCCAATAAACCAGTGTGGGGGTACGGCCCCCGGCAGCGTATGGGGTCAGACAGGGGCAAAATGGCATTTGGAGGGGGCAAACAGTTTTAAACCCCCAAGAGTGGCCAATTTTTACGGGGGAGTCCGGCGGGCAGCAGTTGGGTCAGACGTGGCAAAATGCATTTGGGGGCGGGAAAAAAACAGTTTTTGGGCACGGGGGCACAACACACAGTGTGGAGGTACGGCGGCAGCGTATGAGGTCAACGTGGCACAATGGCATTCTGGAGGGGGGCAAAACAGTATTACCCACAGAGGGGCAAAATCACACAGTGGGGAGGTCAGGCGGCGCAGTATAGGTCGGCGTGGCCAATGACATTATGGAGGCGGAAAAAAAAAGATTAAACCCACAGAGTGGCACAACCCACCGGGGGGAGGTCCGGCGGCAGCAGTATGGGGGTCAGGAGTGGACAATGACATTATGGAGGCAAAAAAACAGTTTTAAGCCACAGGGGGCCAATACACGTGTGGAGGTCACGGGGAGCAGTATGAGGTCAGGCAGTGGCACAATGACATTATGGAGGGGGAAAAAAACAGTATTAACCCACAATGGCACAATGATACAGTGGGGAGGTCACGGGGCAGCTTTTTGGGGTAGAAGGGGAAAATGACAAATTTGGGAGGGGGCAAAAAAAAAAGGGGGTAGGCCCAGTGTGGGGGACGAGCAGCCACGGCAGCAGCATGATGTCAGAAGGGGCAATGACACAGGTGGGGGCACGACAGGTACAGAGCAGAAGGGGTCAAGATGGCAAATGACATTGAGGTGGAAAAATAGTATTGGGCCACGAGCCACAATGCTGAGAGCGGAGGTCACGGCGGCAGAAGCATGAGGTACAGGGGGCACAATGACGGGAAGTGGAGGTGTGACAGGAGCAACAGCATGAGGTCAGAGGTGGCCAATGAATTCTGCAGGTGGAAAATAGTATTAGGCCACAGAGCGGCAAAAAACTAGGCGGGGTCACGGCGGCACAGCATGAGGTCAGGCAGGGGCACAATAAAAGAGAGTGGAGGGATGCGGGGAAAACCATGAGGTCAGAGAGTGGCCAATGCATTTGCGGGTGGCAAAATGTTTTTAGGCCAGAGCGGCACAATGTGAGAGCGGAGGTCCCGGCGGCAGCAGATGAGGTCAGGCAGGGCACAATGACAGAGAGTGGAGGTGATGACAGGAGAACAGCAGAGGTGAGAGGGGCACAATGACTTTGGAGGTGGCAAAACAGTCCCAGGCCGCAAGGGGCAAATGACACGTGTGGTGTCAGGGGCAACAGCAGCAGCAGCTGAGCAAAAGAGTGGACAATGAAGAGTGTTGAGTGGGTGGAAATCCCATCCCGGGTAAAGCGGGGGGGGCGATGGAGAAAAAACCCAAATTGTTGGCATCAGGCGGGTGGCGGCTCAAATTTGGGCTGGGGCGGGTATTTTAAAACCCAGACTGACCCCTAAGGCATTGGTTTTGGGGAATCCGGGCCCGACCCACCCTGATTCATTTTGACAAAGGTCAGTGTTAAACATTTCCCGTGGCAAGCGGGTTCCCCTTGGGGTAACGGGGCCCCCGCCGCATGAACACCCCCTCTGATCCACACTAGGGCCCCGGGCAGGGACGTTTCCCCCTGAAAAATCGGCAAGTTGCGGCCACACACCCCTTTTTTGGCTGCCCCAGTAGTCAAGGGTTTCTTCTAATGGGGTGGCAGAGTGCTGTCCAAGTAGGCCACACCTTTTGGTTGGGGAATCTCCATGCCCTGCTGCTGTGCTGGGGTGATGCCCCCCTCATAGGGGGGGTTTGAAGGAAGCTGCTTTATGACCCCAGACTTGGTTACGGGTTTGGACTTGGTACTGCTCCCCCCCCCCACCTTCCCCCAGCAGCCGCGCAGTTTTTTACTGGGCGCTGAGGAACCCCCCGGTCAGCCCTTAAAGGGGGAGGGACATGCCCACATAGGCAGGGGCCCAAAAACGATTACGGGGTTTTCCCCATGATTTTTTTTGTCTTCCCTCTAAATAGCTGGGAAAAAAGGCTCCCTTTTTGGCCGGTAGCGGGGGCCCAATAGGGGGGGGAGGCCAAAAGTATCCTCTGGGAGCTGACTTTCGGCTGTCACTCCCAGGCAAAAACATGCTGCGGGCACTGACAAGTGCTCGAGGGGCCCTGCCTCCATTTCCACTGTATACTCCAGGGTGTTGGGGAGTATCTGCCTCGTTTCCCCTTTTCCCCATCCACCTCCTCCAGCTGTTCCTGCTCCTCCTCTCTTGTCACCTGGGTTAGAAAACCCACTCTTTTCACCGACAGCTTCTCCTAATTTCCTCCCCTCCCTCCTTCCTCTCTTTCCCCCCGGACTCATGGGGACGAGATGTAGTCGCCACTTTCCCCAGTCCCCTGCCCAGAAGATTTTTCGCTCTTTTCCCAGGACATGAAGCAGTGGAAATGACGTTATTCTCCCGTGCCCGGGCGCTGCAAATAACGGGCCCTCGAATGGCCTCAAAAAGGCAGGTGTCACGCATCTGCCCTGGTGACATCAAATTAACAGGGGAAGTACTTCTGTCTGCCTGGATCAAAAAAAATCGTTAATGGCCTTTCTTGTTCATACGTCGGCCCAACATGTGCAGGCGGAATTCCGCGGGGGGGAAACACGCAATCAGACGTGTTGGGGGGGTTTTTTCTCCCGCTCAACTCGAGGAGGGTGTTCCTGGCTTTGTAGAAGGGAAAAATGCTGCACATTTCCCGGGCCATTTTAGAATGTTCTAAAGATCGGTGGAAATTTTCAGGAACCTTTTTAAAACCCGATTGAACACGTGCCCCATGGGGGCGGGGACCATCCCCCCTCGGTGCAGCGCGGAACCATGTTCCTCCATTGTCCTCACCAGGGTTCCCGATTTGCAGTTGGCGGGGGAAAAACCCCCAACATGATTTTTGCGATGACGCGGTGGTTCCTCTGTGTGACTTCGTTCGCCGAGGCAAGCAGGTGTAAAAAAGCGTCCCCCGCGGTGCCCCCAATGGGTATGAGGGAGCATCTTGTGGAGGCTGAATTGGGGTGGTGGTGGAGGGGAGGGGGCGGCTTGGCGAGGAGCGCAGTTTACAACGGGGGAGGGGGGGAAAGGGGCGTCTCCTGTCAAGTTGTTGGTGTCCTGGGCAAAAGCACATTCACCCAGTGGCCTAAAGGACAGTACTGGCCCTGACCGTAGTTACACTCCCCGACTCCGCCTGCGTTCTTGGAACAAACCCAAAGCTCAAGGACTGACCCCCTTTCTTTCTAATTTTATGAATGCTGGTTTTCTTTTTGGAAAAAAATTACGGGTTGGAACTCTCCCTCTCGGGTCGGCACAAGCCATTTGTTCCTGAAAGGTGCAGAGTCCACCATTTGGAAAGGGGGGACTGCATACCAAAAATTGGACAGGGCACGGGCAGCTGTGCCCCTTTGGAGGTTTACGCATAAATGTTGTTCTTTAAATCGCCCTCTGAACGATGCTGGCGCCAGGTAGCGAGGAGCAGGAGCATCTGGACCGGGGGGAGGGTGTCAAAGAGAAAAGCTGCCTTCTGCAGAGGTGGGGGAGCCTTGATGGGAAATGGGATGCTGAATGGCCGTGCTGCTGCTGCACGGCAATGGCCCCACATCGAGCCCCGTTTCTCCCCGGCCACCGGGTGGTGACGCTGCATTGTTGCCAGGGCGTTGTGCCAATTTGCCCCTGGCCACGCTTCATTTTTTGCCCCAGATTCTACAATACCCTTTTTTCGGCTCCTCCCGGGGTCTTAGCAAAGAACTGCCACACCCGCCCAGTAGTGATTTTACCGCCAACCTCCGACTGGTACTACTGCCGCCGCGCCTCGCTGAGCCCCCGTGCCGTACTGTCTTGGACCTGCGAGCGGGTTTTCTACCCCCTGGCCGCTTGGCTCCCGACTCACATGCTGCTACCCTGTGACTCACGGGCCCCACAACCATTTTTGGCTGCGCCGCTGCCTGACCCCAAGCTGACGCCCTCTTCTCCTGACGATGATAAGCCCTTTTTCACCCGGTCCCCAAATGCGGGGGGGCTAACACATTATTTGTGTTTCACGTCATACTTCCTCATCACCGGGCTTTGGGAAGCCGAGGGGACCTTCACCACTGACCCCCCATCCACTCTCCCACTTACTTTGCCGCCTACTGCAAGAAGCGGGGATATTGGCCCCTTTCTTCGCTGCCACGTAGTGCGCTGCCCTCCCCAAATTTATCCTCGCTATATATGGGGTGACCCAAAACCCCTAGTAGATCCCTGGCTGAGGGGAAATGGGTGGGGGCAGAGGCGGGGGGAGGACAGGGGAGGGCCCTGACCCCTCCCGGGGCCCTGCCCAAATAAATGTTTGTGTCTGAGGTTCCCCCCGCTCTGGCTGGGTTGTCATGTATCTGGGAGGAAGAGGATGACCTATCAACCAATCAAAAACCCTTGGGTTGCTGAACAACCCGGCCCCTAATGACAGGGCAGTTTTGGCCTCACGAATGACCCCCGCTGCGACGTCCCCCTTTCTGTGCGCGACCCGGGCCCGTTTTGAAATGTTTGTGCCATGCCCCTCCAGTTTAGAGCCTGCCACCCCTTGTTGCTTAATGTTTTTCTAAAATGTACGACCTGTTTGTGAACTATCTGTATATGATAAATATAACCCTGTTTTTGACTCCAAAAAGAACCAGAACAAATTGGGTAACCCCTTTGGATATAAATTGCCCTCCCCAATGGCAGGGGAAAAAAATTTCTTTTATGTGTCTTTACAACACTGTGTGTTTTTTCTAAATGTAAAAACACAAACAGGCTTAATTAATTGCTTGGAATTATGCTTCAGAAAAATGTTATATTTCGGTTTGAAAAAGACGGGTTTATTTTTTCGCACACCGCAAAACAAAGTTTAAATTAACCCCCGGATTAAATTGCGCCAAAGAATTGAGGCACAAACTGGCGTGTTACAATTGGTGTTTTTTCGCCAAAACAAGAGATAAATTGTAAATTTTCCTTTGCTTTTTGAATTAGGCTACCAAAAAAAATATTATATTTGGGTTGAAAAAGACGGGTTTTTTTTTGTCAGCACACCAGCAAAACAAAGCTTTTTAACCCCCGGGTAAAATTGCGCCCCAAAAAATTGAGGACAAAAGTAGGCGTGTTTCAATTGCGTGTTTTCTACGCCACACAAAAGAGTACAGTTTAATTTGCCTTTTTTGGAATTAGGCTACCAAAAAAATTTATATTTCTTTTAAAAAGACGGTTTTTTTTTTCACACACCCGCAAAACAACGCTAATTTTAACCCTGGATGTAAATTCGCCCAAAAAATTTTGGGCCGCCCAAATTAGGTGTTTCAATTTCGTGTTTTCTACGCCAACAACGAGTACAGTTGTAATTTTTCCTTTGCTTTTGAAATTTTGGCTACCCCCCAAAAAAATATATATATATATTGGCGTTGAAAAGACATTTTTTTTGTCAGCACACCAGCAAAAACAAAGCTTAATTAACCCCCCGGATGTAAAAATTTCCAAAAAATTGGCCGCACAAACTAGTAGCGTTTACAATTGCGTGTTTTCTACGCCACACAACAAGAGATACAGTTGTAAAATTTTCCTTTGCTTGTGAATTAGGGTACCAAAAAAATATATATATATATTTGGGGTTGTAAAAAGGCAGTTTTTTTTGCAGCACACCAGAAAACAACGCTTAAAAAACCCCCGGGATTAAATTCGCCAAGAATTGACCCCACAAACTAGTAGCGTTTTACAATGGTTTTTCTACGCCACACAACAAGAGATACAGTTGTAATTTTTCCTTTGCTTGTGAATTAGGGTACCAAAAAAAAAATATATATATTTGGCGTTGAAAAAGACGGTTTTTTTTGTCAGCACACCCCAAAAAAACGTTTTAAATTAACCCTGGATGTAATTGCGCCAAAAAAATTGAGCCGCACAAAATAGTGCGTTTACAATTGGGGTTTTTACGCCACACAACAAGAGATTTTAGTTGTAATTTGCCTTTTCTTGTGAATTAGGCTACCAAAAAAAAAATATATTATTTGGCGTTAAAAAGACGGTTTATTTTTTTCACACCCACAAAAAAACGCTTAATAACCCCCGGAGTAATTGCGCAATAGAATTCGCAGCCAAAAAAGAAGTGGGTTTTGTATTGTAAAAACGCTGTTTCTTTAAATGATACAACGGAAAATGGGTTGATCCCCCTTGGATTTGAATTATAGCAGCTGAGTGGACCACACTGGGGTTTAGATCCAATACCCCCAAAAAATAGAAATAGAAAAATTCAGAGAACATCTCTAGCAACTAACACCCCACAGAAATGCTGTATAAAAATTGTTCTTTAGAAGCGCTATCACCCCCGCCCCCTTCCCCGCAGTACAGTGAGAGGAGTGTGAGCTCCCAGCGGCGCGCTGGTTTAATAGTGCGGGGGGGACGTCAAGAATCCCGCCGGTCTCTGATTTGGGTTAATCTCTGCCATGTCATGCGGCTATCCCTTCTTCCCCGAGTGCTTTGCCCCATGTAACGCCCTGTGCTCGCACCATTTTATCAACAAAAACATTTGTTCAAACCCCAAGTCCCCAAAGTTCGACTTCGGGCCGAACCAATTTTCCTGAAATTCTAAACGAATTCCACTTCTTAAAATCAATTGCCCATTCTAGTTATATTATATTTTAAATTGCAGTTTGATAGGTTGATTTAAATAAAGCATTAAAAAAAAACGGATCCAAAAACGGATCCGTAAAACGCATCCCAAATTACGCATCCAAAAAAGGATTAGCTGTTGCGTTTTCTGGATCCCCCCTTTTTGATGCAGTTTGCATCCAGTTTTCACAGGTTAAAAACGGATCCGTAAAACCGCAATTTCCAAAAGGGGATCCAAAACGTCGTGTAAAACAAGCCCTTATTGTAAATTGTAGATCATGAGATGGGTTCTCAGGTGGCTTTTGAAACAAGTGTAGGTGCAGGAGAGTCTGATGTGTTGTGCCAGTGGGTTCCAGAGTATAGAGGAAGCACAGGAAAAATTTGTTATTGCTCATTGCTAGGTTGCTGGCTTCCACTGTGTTTTTGTGCTTGCTTGCACAGTGGTTCTGCCCAAAGCCGCTGTTGAATGTGTATTGCTGTGCATGTAACATTTGCTTCTGGCCTAGCCACGGTACAAAGATACACCCCCTTTTTTATAGAACTGCTCCAGGGTGTAAACAGTTCTTCTGCTTACATCTGGCTCTGGGCAGTCGGCCCGCTGTTTGGCTGCAATACTAAATGTTATCACGGGAAAACTGTTTTTTTTTTTTATTTTAAAACAGAACCCTACCTTAATTTCCCTTAAAAAAAAAAGGTGGATAACCCTTTTTAACTTACGGGAACTCAACTACAGGAATACACCAAAGGCAAGGGTCTGTTTAGAAGGCTCTAGTGGGGATAAATCAGGCAGCAGGGTGGATCAGTGGTTAGCACTGTTGCCTTCAGCCCTGGGGCCCCTGGATTCAAATCCCACCAAAGACAACAGCTGCAAGGAGTTTGTATGCTCTTGTGGTTTTCCCTCCAGGTACTCTCGTTTTTACTGCACTTCAAACATATACAAATAGATTATTATGGAATTTAGATTTTTGAGCCCAATGGGGACAGGGACAAATATGAATAGTGCCCAATCTCTGTACAGCACTGACAGATATAATGACATTTATAAATGAATACAATAAATAAATCAAGAGGGAATTTTTTCTATTTAAGGAGTTTGATCCATATAACATTTTATCCCTCTTGGAGCACTCGACCCAAGCAGGGTAACCCCACCGTAGTGCAGTCTCTACCCCGGGGGACCTCTAGAAATGAATTACCCTAACCCCGTGTTCACTCGGCTTATTCAAGCCATAATTGCGAGCCGGATTGCGTCGCAATTCCGGCTTGAAAAAGGGAAAGTGGGGGCGGGCTTTGGCGCGGCCCGCGGGCCCCCATAGACTTCCCATTCCCCCACGGTGCGTATGCGCCTGGATAATGTGCAAGTGACTTTCTCCCCGCCCGGCGGATTCGCTGAGCGGGAGGAGCGACGGAATCCACTGTTCTCTATGAGACTGGGATTACCTTTAATTTCTGCGACGTTTGGGCGCCGTACTGCAGCACAAATCCGGCGCGGAGTACGGCGCCAACCCGCGCCAAAATAACCTTTGAGAACGGCCCCTAAAGGTTATTGCACCCATTGCCCACTATATGTGACCCTCCCTGGTGCTTTTTTATCGCATTAGGTATACCTACTTTTCTTTCTACTAATTAATCTGACTGCAAGACCGAAGGAAAATGTTTAGGTGATGACAAATGATCTGTGGTTTCAGAAATTGTTAGGACAAACAGAGGTATAACTTAAAGCCCTTGGGCCCCAATGCAAAATCTATAAAATTGCCCACCTACTATGGCCATTTATAATATTAATGTCTTCTCTTGTGAAAGACAGGCCTTTGGGCCCACTTAGGCTGCGGGGCACAGTAGCAACTGCCCCCTCTGCAACCCCTATATGTCTTGCCCTGAGGACAATTGTACCCCACTTTCCCTAGAGGCAAAACCCAAAATTTGGGACTTGATTGCTACATGCTTCTCCTGCTTTGAACCCTAAAAATGTCATAATCTTCCTAATTAGTACAATTACATTTCTATTATATCTTTCACTCAGTCCAAGATTTTGGATTCTTCTTATGTGTGTCAGTGGGTGCTGAACATAAGATGTGTAATTTACTGGTGATCAGTTATAGTAATTCATTATTTATGTGCTCCTGCAACACTCCTCTATATACATAGACATATGAAACAACATAAGCCTGACAGCATGGAAATACTAAATGGATTAATAATTAATGCTGCCACACAGTGCTTCTAAACATGTCTGAGACGTGACTTTCTCATAGCTTTCTTCCCACAATACACACATGTTATGGAAGGATACAGTTTTAACAAAGCCAAGTAACAGAAGTGAAGATAGAAAAAAGTTAACTAATTATGTAAATGCAGTACAGTAATCTGTTATAATTCGGTGTATAAATATACATGACAACTAGATTCTGTTTTATAAGAACAGTCCTCCTCTCAGGCTAACAGAGAGAGTCCAAAGTAGGCAGTGTTGAACTGGCCCACCAGAAGATCCTCCGGTGGGCCCTGGGTTCAACACAGCGGGGGGCGCCGCAGCCCCGTAGTGGAGAGGGCCCGCCGCTGCCCTGTAGTACTGAACTGGGCAGCGGCGCAATGAAGTGGGCTTTATCGCGCCGCTGCCCTTACTCGGCCGCACAGCTGTCACTCTGCATAGGCTGTTGCGGCCGAGGAATACCAGAGGGGAGTCCCGCTGATGACGTCACACTGCCAGTGTCGGCAGAGGAGGAAGGCGCCTGGGCCGGGGAAGCACAAAAGGTAAGTATTGTTATTATTTTTATTGCCGTTATATATACCTGCCTGAAGGGACCTGTATATGCCAGCCTAACTGAGGGGACCCATATATACTTGCCTAACTGAGGGGTCCTACACATGACTGCCTAACTGAGGGGATCTATATATACATGCTTAACTGAGGGGTCCTACACAGGCCTGCCTGAGGGGACCTACAGTATATATACCTGCCTGAGGGGACCTATACAAGCCTGCCTAACTGAGGGGACCTATATACCTGCCTAACTGAGGGGCCTATACTACCTACCTAAGTGAGGGGACCTATATACCTATCTAACTGAGGAGACCTATAGAGCTTCCTATCTGATGAGGGGAGCTATAGAGCTACCTAACTGGGGGGACTTATAGACCTATAAGCATAGTTGTCAACTTTTGAAAATGAAAAAGCAGGAGATCTTAGATGGCGGCGCGCGTAGCACGTCGCGGCAAAAATTTGCATGGACACGTCCATCTTTTCGGTATGCCATGCCCCCTTCAAAAAGCCACACCCACTCCACCTACCTGCATAACGGCTTTGGAAGAAAGCCAGGTAGATGCCCTTATAGCCAGGTAGTAACCCCCCATAAGCAGGTAGTGCCCTTAAAAGGCAGGTAGATGCCCCCTTGTAGCCCAAATAGATGCCCCTCTGTAGCCAGGTAGGTGCCCCCCTTTGTTAGCCAGGTAGGTTTCCCCCATTGTTTCCAGGTAGTGCCCCATTGTTAGCCAGCTAGTGCCCCCTCTGTTGCCGCTAGTGCCCCATTGTTGCCAGCTAGTGCCCCCTCTGTTTTCCCGTAAAATGCCCCCTCTGTTGCCAGTAGTGCCCCCTCTGTTGCCAGGTAGGTGCCCCATTGTTGCCAGGGGATTTCCCCTTTCCT
>JAODAL010080410.1:0-12257 GCA_025379985.1 Phyllomedusa bahiana | reverse complement strand
TGTGGGGGGGGGGATTTTGGTAGGGGGGGGAGGGGGATTTTGGGATTGGGCGGAGGGGGTTTTATTTTTTTTTTTTTATTTTTTTTGGGGGGCGGGGGGTTGGATTATTGTTTTTTTGGGGGGGGGGGGTTTTTTTATTGTTTTTGGGGCGGGGGGGTTTTTTATTTTATTTTGGGCCCGGAGGGGGGATATATGTATGTGGGCGGGGGGGGAAATTTTTGAAATGGGTGGGGGGGAAGGGGGATTTTGTTTGTGGGCGGAGGGGGGGATATTGTTTGTGGGCGGAGGGGGTTTTTGGATGTGTGTGGAGGGGATATTGTATGTGGGTGGAGGGGTATTGTTTGTGGGTGGTGGGAAATTTTGTTTGTGGGTGGAGGGGTATTGTATGTGGGGGGGGGGGGGATTTTATGCGGGTGGAGGGGGAAAAAAAAAAAATTTTTGTATTTTTGGGGGGGGGGGGGGATATTGTATGGGGGGGGGGGGGGAATTGTTTGTGGGGGCGGGGGATATTGAATGTGGGTGGAGGGGGATATTATGTGGGTGGGGGGGGTTATTGTTTGTGGGTGGGGGGGATTTTGGTGTGTGGGTGGAGGGGGTTATTGGTGTGGGGTGGAGGGGGATATTGTGTGGGGGTTTGGAAAGGGGGTATGGATGGAGCTACTCACCCCCTGTGTTAGGATATGTTTAGCGGACATATGTGTGAGCAGAAAAGTTTATGTGACTCTTTGCATTGTATACACAATACAGTTCTCCCTTTGCCACTGTTTTATGGGGTTTTAAAAATGGGCGCATTTATGTCCGGGGGCCCGGTAAAATTTTCATGTACAGTAGGGTGGGCCCCCCAAGATCAACTCCCGTGTGGGCCCCAGACCCCCCAGTCTGACACTGACCACAGCCTGTCATGGCTGTGATAATAAAGCTGCAGGCAGGAGGCGTGAGCTCCTCCCCCTGCCCCCAGGGGCCCTTGCCCCCACTGTAGTGGGGCCCCGACCCCCTTGTCTATGATCCTGGGGGTCCCTTTTAAAATTTCCCCCGGGGGGTCATCGGTAAACGTCACCATCCCCCGCAATGCATTGTGGGCAGGGTTTTGACGGGGCGTTGTCTGGCGCCCAGTAAACAGAAATTTCTATGTGCACTGGTCTCCCTTCTAACCGCAATCTGATGTTTGCGGTTAAAAGAAAAAAGTGAAAAAAGGGGGAAAAAAAAGAAAAACACAAACACAAAAAAAAAAAATAAAAACCTTTCCCAACCGCCCTTTTCCCCTTTACAGACGCCAATCGCCCCAAAAAGATCAAAAAAAAAATTAAATTACCCATATTTGGTATCGCCGCGTGCTTTAAGACCCATCCTAAAAATCTGTCATTTTAAATTTAAACCCCCCATAGGGTGAACGGCGAAAAAAACAAAAAAAAAAAGCAGTCACAGAATTGCGTTTTTTGGGTACATCCTGCAGCACTTTTAAAAATTTGGAAAAATTAAAAAAGCGATAAAAAAACTCTTTGGAAAACCCCAAAAAATTGTAACAATTAAAACCCTTCATTTCACCCCGAAAAAAAAAGGCCCTTAAAACGTCTCTGTTAGGGGAAAAAAAAAAAAAAAAGTTATGGCTCTCAGAAGACAGCGATGAAAAAATTATTTTTAAAAACAAAATTGAAACCCCTTTTTTTTTTTTTTTTAAAGTGTTTTCCAAATTTTTAAAAAACTTTTAAAACCCTGGGGTTTATGGGCCATAATTGAAATCGCCCCAGGGGATTTAAAGCTAACTGGTCATGGATACTGCAGGGTGAGCGCTGTTAAAAAAAAAAACCACAAACTGGATTGGGGAATTTTCTTCCCCCTACCTTAAAAAAAAACGGTTTTAAAAAATGATAAAAAGGTCTTGTCCCCCAAAAATTTTTCCCAATAAAACGTCCCCCTTCTTTTTTGCAAAAAAAAAGCCACTACACGCTTTTGAAACAAGAAAAAAAAAAAAAGTTATGGCTCTCAGACTATGGAAATCCCAAAAAACGTTTTTTTCCCTTTTTGAAAAAAAAAAGTGTTTTTATTGTGTAGAAGCGGAAAAAAACTTTAAAAAAAATTTAAAAATTTGGGGTTTCGCTGTAATGATCGACCTCCCTGAGTTTACAAAGCATGTCAGTTATACTCCCACGGTGACCGCTTTTAAAAAAAATAAAAAAAAAAAAACACTCCCAAGGAAGGCTGTTTTTTGTTCAAAATGCCTCAAAAAAAACCTTTAAAATAAAAAGGGTGATAAAAAGCAAATTTATCCCCCCCAAATGGTACAAATAAAAAGGGTCAAAAAATCCCACAAAAAAGAACCCAGAACCCGCCCCGGTATACGGGAAAAACTAAAAATTTTAGGGTATCAAAAACAAAAAACAACATAAAAACAAATTTTTTATAAAACCTATTTCTTTTGGTGTAAAAGTAATAAAAAATAAAAAAAATATATAAAAATTATACTATTGCAATTGTACCGACCCCCATAGTAAAGATTTTCCTGTCATTTAACTGCAAAGGGGAACTCTGTAAAAATTTTAAAACCCAAAAAAAAAAATGGCGGGGAATTTTCGGGTTTTCCCCCTCCTTTTCAAGCCCCCCAAAGCAAAAAAAAAAAAAACTTTGTAACGCCTGTGCACCCAAAAAGTACAATCACCCTAAGGAGATTATGAGGCGTGCTGAACCAAAATGGGTTTACTGCTGGGGAAAGGGGTTTTACTGTTTTTTGGTACTTTTTTGGGGGTTTGTAAATTTCGCCCTGGCCCCCCCAAAAACGCTTTCCAAAAGCCAAATAGCGCTCCCCCCTTTACCCCCCGCCCTGGCCCCAAACAGCAGTTTACACCCACATGGGGTATTGACGAACTTGGGAAAGGAAAATTCGTACCCCAAAGGGTTTTTGGGGGTTTTTTTTCCCGGATTCCTTGGGAAAAAAAAAAAACATTTTTAGCTTTAAAAATTTCAGATTTTTGGAAAAAAATGTTTTTTTTTTCATTTTCACAGCCGGGCGCTAAAAATTTTTTTTTGACCCCACCCGTTGGGGTTTGATTTTGGGTCACACACCCCTGGATATATTTTCCCTTTAAAGGGGTTTTAGTTTTTCCAATATGGGGGTTTTTTTGGGGAGTTTATTTAAATTTTTTTGAAACCCTTGGGGTTTTTCCCCAAACCTGAAATGGCCCCTAAATAAAATGGTAATTTAAAATGAGGAAACCCCCGAGTCCCGTAGGTTTTTCCCCCTTTTTCTGGGGCTTGGGTTGAGCCCAAAAAAATGACTTTGGGCCAAAATGGGGTTTCTCTTTGGGGGAAACCCAGAATCTGGGGAATTTAAATTTTAAGGTTTATTACCTGATCACCAATTTTTCCCTGGTTACAAAAGTTAAAAAAAATTTAAAATTTTGCAAAAAAAATGAAATTTTGAAATTTAAATTCAAATTTTTCTTTAATTTTCCCGTGAAAAACCTAATGGGTTAATAAAAAATTCCTAAATGCAGTTTTTTAATACTTTAAGGGGTGTTTGTTTCTTAGATGAGGTCATTTAAAGGGGGTATCTAAATCAGGTCCCAAAAACAAAGTCACGTTAGAAATGGGAATGGGCCCCCAAAAAAGGGGATATTGTAAAATTTTTTTTGAAATGTGAAAAAAATTTCTACTAAATTTTTTAAGCCCGCTAATTTTGTAAAAAAAAAAAAGGGCATTTAAAAAAAAATTTTGCCAAAATTTCAAAGACATATGGTAGATGCTAGTTATTAAAAAATTTTTTGGGGGAATAACTATCGTCTTACTTTAGAAATTTTTTAAGTTTTTAAAAATTGGGGAAATTTTTCAAATTTTTTACGATTTTTTTTTATTTTTTACAAATAAAAAAAAAGCAAATTTTTTGGGCCAAAATTTTTTTACTTTTCTTAAAACACAATTTTGTCATGAGGGAAAACAATTTTCTGAAAACAATGGATAGGGGTTTAAAAAGTCAAAAAATTATTCTCACATAAAGTGAAACATGACAGTTTTAAAAAAAATGGGGGCTTGTCAGAGGGGGCCAAAACTGGCTCCGGCGGTAAGGGGTTTAAACTTTGTTTGGTAGAACCCCCATACTTTAAGGGAAACCCTAAAGTGATTTAAAATTTTTGGGGGTTTTCCGGTTCTTTTTTTTTTTTTTTACTCACTATAGGCTGAGTGTGTAACTATCCATTTCAATGAAAGTGTTAAAGGGGTTCTACCAAGATTCACATCCCCAATTTTTGGGGCATATTTTTGGGGCATTAAAGGGCAAATTTTTGGTGCCCCTCGGGGGCACTTTTTTTGGGGGACAATTTGGGGCCCCATTTGTAAAGTATTGTGAATTTACAATTGAGCAAGCACGGCAAGCAAGGCAGAAGATCAGTGCTGGTCTGAACCCCGGGCAAATGAGAATACACAGAGGGAAAAAAGAAAAAAGAGAGCCCGATCTAATTTTTTTTTTAAATTATTATAAATTTTTCCCGCTTGATTTTAAAAGTGCATTTTGGAAAGTTCCCCTCAATATTGTATCATGGCAAAACCCCTATTTGTGTGTTTTAAACTTGAATTATTCTTACTACATGGGTGGCACTAAGGGTATGTTCACACGGCGTAATTTTGGCGCGCATTTCGTCACGTATTTGCGCTCTAATACGGGCGAGATGTGTGCCGAAATTACACCTCCACTGCCCGCTTGGATAATACGGTCATATTGTACACGCGGGGAGATAAGTGACATGTCACTTATTCACGGCGCGAAAGCATGACATGTCATTTATTCGTGGCACGAGTAATGCATGTCTATGGGGCCGGCGGGCTGAAGCCCCCCCCTGCGCCACAGGAGTGCACGCTGATCAGCGCGAGCTCCCGAGACATACGATGTACTGCGGCGCGTATTATATGCGCAGCAATACATTGTGTGACCATAGCCTACGTGATGACGTTCCATTTGGAACATCATCCCTTACTACTGCATACATTATTGAAGAGCTGGCCAGCCTGGTGTCTACCACGCATGCGCACTAGTAAGGAGTCCGTCGCTGTTATAGTGTAGCCACCCGCAGCCATCTCTGAATGAAACGTCACACTATATAAAGTAGTGTGAAAAAAGCATCAGAAAAGGCAGCGGGGTGGCTCCCACTATATCAGCAAAAGGACTCCTGACTAGTGCGCATGCGTGGTAGACACCAGTATGGCCAGCTCTTATATAAAGCAGTGGTAAGGGATGCCACACACATAGTTATAAAAAAGAAAAGGATAAAATAAATATCACGTAATAAGTTTTAAATATACACTATAGCCCATAGTGAACCATAAGTAATTAAGATAAAAAAGGACAATCCCTTTAAATAGATAAAAAATTGTGCTTTAAAACTAATATATTGTTTAATATAAAGGGCGACTTCCCATTGGAGCTATTTTTTGGTGTATTTTGCAAAAAAAACTGTTGATGCCCTTTTCTCCATATAAATGAACTGTAAAAACTTGGGGGTTTTTACGCGAGGGGTGGATTTCATTTGAATGGGGCCTAAAGTAGGCGCATAAAATATCCTAGCAATGATATGCTATGCGCCTAAATTATGCCTTGTGCATAACTTAATATTGATTCCCCAGATTCTGCCGTTTTCAGAGATATCCCATATGTGGCCCTAGTGCATTATTTGGCTCAACCACAAGCCCAGAATAGGGGGGAGCACCTATTGGACTCTGGGGGTCTCATTTTCATTACCATTTTATTTAGGGGCCATTTCAGGTTTGCGGACACCCTAAGGTGCTAAAACTTAATAAACTCCCCTAAAAATACCCCATATTGGAGACTACACCCCTTACGGAATATATCCAGGGGTGTAGTGAGCATATCGACCCCACAGGTGTGTCACAAAAAAATTTTAGCGTTGGGCTGTGAAAAATGTTAAAAAAACATTTTTTTCCCAAAATCTGCAATTTTAGCTAAAAATGTTTAATTTTTCCAAGGAACCCTGGTAAAAAAAAGAACCAAAACCTTGGTCCAATTTCTTCCAAGTTGTTTTGGGTTTTATGTGGCAAAATTATACATGGTAGTCGGTACAGACGAGCAGTCCAAACAATTTTCATGAAACCGATAGCAGGCCTCGCCATTTGGAAAGCATACCACTACAGGGGTTTCCAGCGCAATCACGCGAGTTTGGGAAACCCCCCCCCTTTCTCAGCGCAAATTGCGAGCCTTCTCACCTTTTTAAATCTTACAACTACCAAAACCCACAGTAACCCTTTCCATATAAAAACATCTTTTAAACTGAAACTTTCTTAATCCCCTTGGGGGCCCCAAGGGGTTATTTTATTTATCCAGCGTGCTTCACGCTTTCAACAACTGTTTTTCCAATGCCTGTCCTTTCCCTTTTCCCGCACTTGCCCGCCCGCCCCTCTCAGATTGAACATTATGTTCACTCAAAAGGCTTTTACAGGGGTTTTTTTTACAAAGCCTTTTTTTTAATGTTCCTTTTTTTTGATTCCTCAATGCTAAACGGATGTTAGAAAGATTTATTAAGCCCGCTTTACGTTGTCGGTTTGGGCCAAGTGCCCTTTTCCCCACGGGCCTTTAATAATAAAAAACTTTTTGTTGCATTGAACGGCCCACAAAAAAATTTTTCCCCTAGAGGAGGTTATATTGACTCTTATTTAGCGCTACAATGTTGGCAATTTTGGGGAAGGTTCTGTCCCTATTTTTAAGGGGGTTTAAGGGAAAGGGCTGCTTTTTATTTGTTTTGTGCGATTTAATTGTCATAATTTGGTTTCCAGTCCCCACGGTAATAAACGCGGGGATCTTTAAAAAGGCCCCAAGGTACGTGGCAAGACATGCCAGTGTTTTTTATGGCTTTTTTAACTGCTACTATATGAATCAAAAGTATGATAAAGTAAACCCCTCTTTTTGCTTTTTTTTTTAAAGTCCAAAAGTTTCCTCCTTTTCTTGAACCCAATTTGTGCAACCCACTATTCTTCCCTTTTGAAACCCCCATCTAGAATTTTTTGATAAAATTTTTATTCCCATCAGATGATCTATCAGAGGAACATATTCTCTTAGCCTTTTTAAACTGTCCTTTCACTATCCCTTTGAAGGTCGAGGGGCGTGGAAGTGGTTTAGCAATATTTGTTTTTTCCGTGGACTTAGTATAATTTTGTGAAATACCTGTTGGTTTTTTTTTATTTTAAAATCAGGTAGGGGGGACCCCCGCCTAGGGGGGGGCCTAAAAATGTAAATGGAATTTTGGATATTTCCAAAAAAAATTTAAAAAATTTCCGTACCTTTCCATAAAAACAAAGATGTCGTCACTACCTATACCCGGCCCAATTTTCAAACCCGATGTTAAAAAAAATGAGTTTCTCCAATGAGCCAAAAAGACTTCGTACTGGGGGCCCAGGGGACCCCCCTAGACGCCCCTGGGGAAAGCAAAAAACCCCCCCAAACCTGAATTTTTTTTTTGTAAAATAAATCAAAATGCCCTTAAAAAATTTAATTTTGAATTAGATAAACGTGGTCCTTCCCAATGCTTCCCCTTTTGCCTGCATATCCACATAGGGAAAGCTGTGAATAAAGATTTTAAACGAGGGTCAGAATAAAATGTCTCCCCTTCCGTTTTTTAGTTTGCAAAATCCTCAAAAACTGACCGGTATCACTAAAGGAGTGTGTATCTCTCTTTACTGCTTTTTTCAAAAACGAATCCACATATGATGCTAATGGTTCTAGGATTGAACCGATCCCCGAGACGATAGGTCGCCCCGGGGGATTAGTAAGAGATTTGTGGACCTTCGGGACCAGATAGAGGACCGGCATGCGAGGATATTTGCATGTCAACATGTCCCTTATTCTGTTCCCGATATGTCCAAGACTGACCGCTTCTTCCAACACTTGGGAAATAACCTGGGAAACTTCATCTGTGGGATCATAACTAAGTTTGCGATATACCTGTGTGTCTTCTAATTGTCTCCTCGCTTCTTCAATATACTGCTCCCTGTCTTGCACCACAGTGGCGCCCCCCTTGTCCGCCTTTTTCACAATTATAGACTGGTCCTTACCTAATTGATCTAACGCATCTTTTTCTTGCTGAGTGACATTGGGATATTTTTTCTTACAATGACTCCACTGTTGCACTACCTCTGAAGTAACCAATTGTTCAAATACCTGCGAAGCAGGACATTCGAGATCTGGATCAAATTGACTCCCTTTACATAATTTTTTGGGTACCTCCTCTCTCAAACCATTAAAACTACTGCCATGAAAAAACATTTTAATACGTAAGGACCGGCAAAACCTGTAAAGATCAACACTGAAATCAAAAGGAGAAATGTCCTTTACTGGAAAAAAAATTAAGTCCTTTGTTAATAGGGGGATCTGTGGTCTGTAAGTTTTTTCTTAGAGATATTAATAGCAGTCGTTTGTATCGGTTCTTCATTCCTCGTCACACCATCGTTTTTTTTGTTTTTTTTTTTGCTTGGAATTCCTCGCTTGCCTTGCTGGTTTGTTCCAGAGCTCCCTCCAGACTCCCCTTTTTCCGCTTGGTTGGTTGTTTAAAAAATTGGGTCTTAGAGTTTTTTTCGTACCCCCCGATCTTAGTTTTCATCCCCCTAAAGCTGTTGCATTGTTGATTCCAGTGCTTATCCGTGTATTTTTTTTAGTTTTCTTTTTTTTAATATCTCTGTCGGGAGCGGTCTTCTGCCAGGGTACCCCCGGTTATGGAGGTTTTCTTGTTATCTCGCTCAAACTTTTTGATTTTTCTTAGAAATTGATTCTTCAATTTACTTTTAACATAAAAGACCCCGATTCTTTTGTTAAAAATTTGCTCGTGTTGTTGTTTTCTTGAGCTCCTCTCTTATAGTAGATTCATGTTTTTTGCTTTCCCAAATTCCCTTTTTAAAAAAGCTTTTGGTCAAAAACATCAATTCCATAGAATAATGTTACTGATGCGTACCCCCCTCCCGGTTACACCCGGGTTTTTATTTAGGTTTGGGGGGGCCGGGGGTTTTTGTTGGTTTTTTTCTTGTGTTAAGGGCTCTTTTTTTGGTTCTTTTTTGATTTTTAACTTCCCTTTAAGGGCCAACCCTTCCCGGGGTTTTGGGACTTTCACCTGGTTAAAGGTTTAACCTTTTTTCCCCAAAAGGGAAAAACCCTTTGGTGCTGTTGGAAACCCTTTTAAATCATGTTTAGCGTTTTTGTTTCTAAGGTAAAAAGCCAAAAATTTTTTGGGTTTTTTTAAAAAAATTTTATGGATTTACCTTTTTCCGGGGCCTTCCTTTTAACATCCCCCAAAAAAAGGTAAAAAACCTTTTTAAAACTTTTTTTTTCTTTTGCACCCAAAAAAAACCCCTACAAAAGGAAAAAAAACAATTATACACACCCAAACAACCACAACCCCCGGGGGCCCCCCCATTTTAAAAACCCGAAAAACCCTTGTAGTGGGAAAAACCCCCAAAAGCAAAATAAAAAAAAAAAAAAGGGAAAAAAAAAACCCCAAATTTTTAAAAAATTAAAGGTAAAAACAAATTCAACCCCGGGAAACCAAAAAGAATAAAACACACCCCTTAAAAGGCACAGCGGGAAAAAGGGCGAAAATTTCCCCATAGGCCCAAGGAAAAAAAGGGAATATTACACCTTACCCCATACACCAAAACAGGAAAATCGCCCAATAAGGGCGGTCCCGGCAGGAGCCCGACCCCGCAAACATGACCCCAAAGAAAACCTATGGTCCTACCCCAAAATGTTTTGATCCTCCTAAAAAGCATAAAGGGGTTGAGGAGCAGGGGGAGACAGGTACAGAAAACCAATACAAATAAAGAGGTAAAGAGCACAAAAAAGTTTCCCACAATGAATGCAAAAGGTTTTACTCAACAACCTCCATATGATTTCAAAAAAAAAAATGCGAGTTGGCAGTACAAAGGGTTCAGGCATCTAAAGAAATAATGAAAAAAAAGGCTTCAGAGGGGGGCCAAAGGCACTCAAGCAAGCCCCTGATAGTTAAGAAAATACATCAAAAATGCATCACCAATAGCCCCATGAGAGAGCCTGCAAAGCGGGAAAAATGCAGGAAAAGTTGTGTCCCGCACCCTGTAAGGGTTTTTTCCCAGCAGGGCCAGGTAATGGGACGCCCAGGGGGCGTGGCTGCCAAAGAGCGCGCGCAATCGCGCCTGAGTGACGTCTTAGCTGCGCGTCAGGAGACGCGCTCGGGTGAGATGCGGCCTGGGGAACGGCGGCGCATGGCAGAGAGGACCCCTGGCTAAAAATAGTGGGATGCGGACCTACTGTCATAGACGCGCTGTGTAGTGTAAAACAGGCGACAAGTGGGAAAAGCAAGAAGGTATTTTTTGCAGGGGAGAAGACTATCAGACTTGTAGAAAAACAGCAGAGAACTCAATGTAGAAAAAAAAATAATGTAAAACAGCACTAAATGGTCAAACATTGAAAATGCGCGAATGAAAAAATAACAATAGATAAAAGACAGACAAAAAAACATAAATAGGCGAAAATGACATTAGAAAATTACAATGAAGGGCATAAATAAAAAAAAAATCAAAAAAGTATGAAAAGATGGACTATGTTAACAAAAGCAGCTAAAGTCAGGATGGTCACAAAAAGCAGCTAAGTCAAGTGGTGGTTGAGTCCATTCGGGCGACAGTTTTCAACGAACACTCCCCGGCCATTTTATTATACCCCTGCCCAACTGTGTTAACATTTAATTTCTAATCCCCAAATCACATGGCGGAAAATCAGTGCATTTGGCATGTGACATGGTCAAGGGAAAATCCCCTGCATTTCCCAAACCCGGATCAGATGGGAAGAAAGGTGATTTGGTCCCTTTGAAGGGCAGGTTTTTTGGTTTGCCAGAAGGGTGGTTGAGTATTTAGAAATGCTGATCTCCTGGGTTTTTCACGAAAAACCTCTCGGGTTTACAGAGTTTGGCCCGAAAAAGAAAAAACATCCAGTGGGGCAGTCTGGGGGGGGAAATGCCTTGTTGAGCCAGAGGTCAAAGGAGAATGGGCAATGGTTCGAGCTGATAAAAAGGCAACAGGACTCAAAGCCACCCTTAAAACCCAAAAGGTGGCGGAGCATCTCTGAAGCACAGTACGGCGAATTTGGGCATGGGCTACAGCAGCAAAAGACCACAGGGGGCCACTCTTTCGCTGGAACAGGAAACTGGGGCTCCAATTTGCCCAAGCTCATCGAAATTGGACAGTAGAAGTTTGGGAAAAAAAATTGCCTGGTCTGATGAGTCTAAATTTTCTGCTGCGACATTTGGAGGTAGGGTCAGAATTTGGCGCAACAACATGAAAGATGGATCCATCCTCCTTTATCAACGGGTTCGGCTGGTGGTGGGGGTGTTGGTGTGGGGAATATTTTCTTGGCACTCTTTGTGCCCCCTTGGTACCCAAATTTTGGGATCGTTGCAACACCTTGTTTAATCTATGTCACGAAGAAATTTTTTAGGCATTTTGAAGGGAAAAGGGGGGGCCAACCGTTACTAGCATGGTGTACCTAATAAAATGGCCGGTGGTGTAGATCAAAAGGTTCTCTCTAGATAAAAAATTGGTCCCAAATTGCCACTTTATGGGTGGTTTAATGCGGGCAATACCAGAATCTTTTGACTTTTTTTATCGCCATCATGTGCTGAAAGAAAAGGCGCGTACGGGGTGTTCCGCCGCAGAATAGGGAACATTTGGGGGACATGCCATGCTAGAAACCCCCTTGCGGCCCCTGTTCTTTCAGCACCCAAAATGGGGGATGTTTAAAGATCCCCCAGTTTATTTACCCTTAAGGGGGTACGTAGGCAAAAAAATTAGACAAGTGACTTGCCAAAAAAGAATAAAAAGCAGACTTCCCTTTAACCCCTTAAAAACAGGGACAAAACCGGGGCCCCAAATTTCAACATTGTTGCGCTATAATAAGAGGATATTAAAGATCCACTAGTGGAAAAAGTTTTTTGTGAAGGGGTCGTTCACATGCGATAAAAAATGAAAAATTTATATATTAAAAGGGCCCCTCGGGAAAGGTACGTTGGCCAAACCCCACGAAAGGGAAAAGGTCGGCCTTTAAAGGCACGTTCAACATCCGTTTAGCATTGAGGAATCAAGAGGGAGAAAGGAAAAATTTAAATAAAAAAGGCTTTGGTGGGAAAAAAGTGAGCAAGACCTTTGTTTGGGGTAAAATAATGTACAGATCTAGTGGGCAGGGCTGGAGAAGTTGCAGGAAAGGAAGGGCAGGCCCTGGGAAAAAAAGTTGTTTCAGGTGAAAG
>JAODAL010080409.1:0-12257 GCA_025379985.1 Phyllomedusa bahiana | reverse complement strand
GTGTTATACAAGTTATAAAAGTTTTTTTGGGTTAAAAAAATTTTTTTTAATTGCAAAAAAACCCCCCCCTAAATTTTCAAATTTAAAGGGGCTAGGTTTTCCCTTTGTTGGTTCCTGTGGAAGATCGTACTACCCAAATTTTTGCTTTGGAAATTTACCCATTAAAGAATCACAGCCTGACAGAAAAGAAAAGGAAAAAAGAATGCAGGCGGCCGGCACACATCTCTAGAAAACAATGTCTTAGCCCATCACCTTTAGAGTAAAACAGGGACCAAACATTGGTTCCAATCTATGGACAAATTAACACTATAAAAATAAGGGCAGATGAAGACATAAATACGGTTACTTTGCTCCCAACACTATGAATGTGAGTATGGTTTTTATCTCCAGTTGTAAAATGCTTTATGATGTAACATGCTTTATGGTTGTAATATAATTTTACAATATGTGTGCACGTTGTCCCTTAAGAAGAAATTTGTACTGTTGCAATAAAGGAATACTCCTAATGGCAAATAATACTTGCAAGTTTCTGTAGATAAGCCCCCTTTCTCGTTTTTTTCATTTTTCTTGTGAAATGGATGGTGTGCAGAGCAGATGATTTCTCCGATTAAGCTCCTAACAGGTGTTTGGGTGACCAGAACCAGACCTCAAGCCTCTAGTCAACAATGTGAAACATTAACCCCCTCAACAAAGGGTCCATGTTCCATTTATAATACTTTTATATTGTGTATTTTCACTGTACAGTGGTCCTTTCAGTTACAGTGGGCTCAGGATACAATATTTTCAATATACAATAGTCTTTCCTAGGATACAATGTCATGGACACTGATCCAGCCAATTATCATGAACATTTTACCTGTAAAACCCCAGTATTAGTGAAGTGCATGCAGTGGTTGGCAGTCTAGTAGCACCTCTCTACAGTACAGTGCAGTACTACATGTCATGTACTGTTCTTTTCATGTGCCAGGATGCCTTTGGGCACCAGGTGAGGACCACACTTTATTTTTTCTGATACATTATCCATAAAGTACATAACCCAAAGAAGTTCCTCAAAATAGAAAGTAATTTCCAGCTTCCAGCAACTCTTTATAGCTGTAAAGAAAGGACTTGTTTTATCTGTTTTAGTTACTGTTTATTTCTTTAGATTCATTTTGCATTATATTGGGGGTGACAATTTGTGGACTCAAAACCAAATACCAGTTTTCCATAGATTTTTGGTTTCAACATACAATGGTCATCCTGGAACCAATTAATATTGTTTGTTGAGGAACCACTGTATGTGGCAGGGTGACTGTTGGGTGACTTCAGGCATTTGGTCCTTAGAATGACTGCATCCACTGCCCCTGTGTATGGTTGTTTAAGACTACAATTGCAGACACTTTAAAAATACTATTTTACACTTGTAACCTGAGGTATATCTCTAAACTGATCGGAGTACACTAATATAATATCCAGCTGAATAGCATGAGCAAATACTATGAAAGGTTAGTACATGTAATGTTCATCTTTCATAATAGAAACTGTTAAAATAACTGAAAGCTCCTCTAAAAGACAGATAAGGGTTGGTTCACTTCGTTTTTTTTGATCCCTTTTTACGGGCCGTTTTTCGATCCGCAAACGGGTCTAACAATTTCAGTGTGATTAACATTGCTTTTTAATGGCAAAAAAAGGGACGCTGTTCACCGGTGACGCCGATGCGCTTTTGCATCCGCTTTTCGGATCCCTTTTTAAAAATTGCATGCAAATTCTTCTTGCGTTTTACGCAAGCGAAATCCCCATGGGAAAAATAATGGAGTGTGCTTTTGGCATCCCGAAAGCGGATCCAAAAGCACAGCATACATTTGGATACGTTTTGGATCCGCTTTCGATGCCAAAAATGCATCCGTAAAACGCATTGGATTTAACTTAAATAGAAAATTTTAATATTATGTTTGGGTTATATTTAGTTTATAAATGTATATAAATATATATTTATATAAATGTATATAATTATATATATATATATATATATAAATGTATGTAATAGTATATTTATATATATATATATATGTATACTAAATGTATATTAAGTTTATAAATATTTAGTTTATAGATTTAGTTTATAAATGATTGTTATTAATTCATTTACATGGGGTCGGTTTGAAAACTATTGGTTGATTTTTTTTAAAAATAGGAGGGGGGTGGGTTCTAAAATCATAGGTGTATGTACAGTTGATTGACACTAGGTAAAAAAAGGGTTTTTTCTTGGTCATAAGTGATATTATATTTAAATTGCAGGTTGATTTAAATAAAGCATTGAAAAAATGGATCCAAAAAACGGATCTGTAAAACGGATGCAAACTGCATCCAAAAAAGGATCAGCTGTTGCGTTTTCTGGATCCGCTTTTTGGATGCAGTTTGCATCCAGTTTTCGCAGGTTAAAAACGGATACGTAAAACGCATCCAAAACGGATCCAAAATGTCACGTGAACAAGCCCTAAGAATGTGTAATGTTTTGGTGAGGAAGCGATTTGGTGCAGGGTGCAAAATGGAACACAGAGGCACGAAGAACACTTAAAGGGGTATTCCTACCACACACATATCAAAAGGATATGCCATCAACGTGTAATAGGTGTAAGTCCTACTTCTAATACCCGCACCTATCTTGAGAAAAAGCCCTGGAACCTCTCTGTTTTGAACTGAAAGATAGTCGGTACTCACCCATTGATTTCATTGGGAATTCCAAATACAAGCTGGTGGTGGGAATTCTCTTTTAAGGTCTCATAGGCTCTATTTGCAGATTTTTTCTTATCATCCAAATAATTCTGTAACAATCTTTCACTTGACATGGAGGTACAATGGTATCCTCCAGCTGTAGCCTCACTGCCATTTGTTGTCTCCTCGGATTTGCTGAGGTGTCCTTTGGGCCGCTTTACAATTGTGGAGATCTGAAGCCTTCACTGTAGCCTCTGACCATCACAAGTCTGGTGTGTCTTTTGTCCTCTGCCCCTGCATTCCATCAATGATGATGATCTTTCTTATTTTTTCTGTCTGGAACAGGACTGCAAATTTCTAGGGGCCCAATTGACAAGGGCATCCTGTGTCTGGGTCAGAGATGACCTAGGCCAAAAATCGCCTCCACCTGTGCTGCTAATTAAACTGAACTGAACTGGAACAATGTAAACTAAGAACTGACTACCTGCCCAACTAGGGTTTCTTATAAGGTCTATGACTCCTCCCACTCTCCTAGGATCCACGGGCTACTCTTGCTTTGGCCCAAGCTTGTCACATGACTTTGACACTAAGGGTGACATGTACGATCGGGATTTTCACACCTTTTCTGGTGTATAATGTGCCTCACTGTGCCGGCTCCGATGTCGAAAGCTTCGCCACTTTCTAATGCGCCTAACATTAAGGGTCGTCTTCGGGGGGTTCTGGGGGTGGGTCTCGCCACATTGGGAAACTTCGACGCACGTATGAATTTGGGTCGGCAAAACTAGGCGCATTACTGCTTCAACAGGCAGACCTATTTCAATGTGGTCTACCTAAGCCTGAGGAGTCGAAGCTAGATTTGCTGTAAGGGGCAAAAATGTGCAATACTTCTCAACTTACACAAATACATTAATAAAAAGTAAATTATGATAAATATCAAACTGTATAAAATGTGTTTAAATTTAATGAAAATGTGATCATATAAAAATAATATAAAATATATACTGTTGTCAGGGCTAGGCGGCGCTCAGTCTGCAGGGAGCAACAGTCTGCAGCAGCTGATTTGCAACCCTACCCGGATAGACAGTCTGCTGGCAGCTCCATGAGTGACAGAGGACCAACCACTCTGGACAGGGGGCTTGTCGCACCAGCCAATGGGAGGACCCGGAGGTCGCTCCAATCAGCAGCAGGGCGGTATCCGGGGATCACATTTAAACTCCTTGCAGGCTGAGTGCTGCGCCTGTGATATTCTCCTGGCTGCCTTTTACCTGTGCTATTGTTTGTTGTATTGCTTATCCGTGTACCAGACCTCTGCTTGTTTCCTGACCCTGTCTTGTGCTCTGATTCTGTACCTCGCTCCCGTTCGGTTTGACATCGGCTTGTATACGTTTTCTCTCTGGTTCCGTTTTGTGGCTTGGCGTTCCTGATTGGCTTTTGACCTGTTGACTCTTCTTCCTCCTGATGGCCCCAGCACTTTAGCAGCGCAGGGACTGTCACGCAGTTGGCGTCTGCCGCCTACGGCAGCACGTCAAGTAGGCAGGGACAGTGGGCTGGGTTCCAATCAGGGCTCACTGTACCTCCCTTGACGTGACATTATCACAGGCCGAAACCGTTATTGTTCTACCCTCACTATGAATCCCATGACAGCTCTGGTAGAGCAGATGCAGGGGCTTACCCAGCTAGTCCAGGATCTGGCGCTGAGGGTACAACAGCAGGAAACTTCCCCAAGTCCAGATGCCCCTGCACTACCTTCCCCTCCTGGGGAACCCCCTATTCAGCTCCTGACGGGTTCTCAGGCAATGGAACCCCTTTTGGCATTTTAGAGAGGGTTTCGCCTGTATTTTAGGTTTCACCCAATACCCGGGGAAATGGGGAGAAAGAGGGGGAAATGATTATCCCTACTTCAGGGTTCCCCAGGAGTGGGCTTTCTCGTTACCACTGATTGCCAGAATTCTTCCATGGACAGTTCTTTGCCCCCTTGGGGATACTTTTTTGTGACCCTGATGGGGAGGCGGGTGCCAGGCTCATGACCCCCTTTAGGCATGGTAAAAAACGTGGAGGGAGAAGTTCGAATTTCGTCGCTGGTGTGTTCCGTTGGGGGGAAACACCCAGCCTTAGATTCAGTTCAGATTGGGTTTAGCTGCCCAAGCGAAGGATTTATTGGTAGCTTCCCCTACCCCGGGACTTTGATGAGGCTAGGTATGGGTTTTCGTCTGGACAGGCATTTTGGGGAGAGATGTCGGGAAAAGGCTTCCCCCCGTGGTTCCCTAAAGTCACCTCTACACCCGGGGGTTCCCGAGAAAAACCCCAAGGAACCAATCAAGTGGGGGCTTCTTTTGCGACGTGCTATGACCGTGGGACTACTTGTCGTATCCAGGTATTATGTTTTTACTGTGGTAAGATGGACACGCGCCGGAGGCCCCAAGAGGAAGACCAGGCAGGGAAAACCCAGGCCGGGTCATTTGCGGGGGGGTCACCAGGCGGCAGTTTTTTCCTATTGTTCCAAAAAGTTTGCGCTCCCAGTTAAGATTTCAACTTGCGCTTTTGTTTTGAAATGTGTTTGTGGATTCTGGGAAAGCTTGATTTTGAACGCGCCTTCGCCAAGTCAGGCCTCCCTTTGGGAACCCTTCTGATTCTTCGGGTTGGGGCATGACCCACTCCACTGGCTAGGGGCACAATAAAACTTTGTACCCTAGTGGAGTTGGTGGTAGGATCTAACAAAACTGAAAAGTGAATTCGTTATCATGGGGGGGGCTGCCCGCGATGTGGTTTTTGGGGCTGCCTGGCTTCAGAACAAACCCAGGTTTACGGGAAAATCAGGAAAATTAATTAAGGGGGGACAACAGTGTGTTGACAATGTCTCCCTATTATATTTGGGGAATACAATGGAGCAAATTTGTTTTTTATTGGGTACTTTGCTGAGGAAATTTCTCAAAACATCAGAGATACTACCCCCCCCCCCCCTCCCATAGTCTTAGACGTCCCATTGACCTTTGCCCGGGTAAATTTTTCCCGGGGGAGGATATTAATCTGTCGGGTCCTAAAGATTAGCCATGAAGCAGTTTTTTTGCAGAAAGCCACAAAAAGGGCAAAACCCGCCCTTTTTTGGTCCCTATGGGGCAGGTTTTTCTTTGGGGAAAAGAAGGATGGGGCCTCCGTCCAGCATAAAACCCCGTGACTTGAATAAATAAGGGAAAAAAACCAATACCCTTTCCCTTTTGATTCCGATTGTTTAAATAAAAACCCAAAGTACGAAGGGTTTTCCCAAGTTGGACCTGGAGGGTTTTAAAAACCCCCCATCCTATCCGAGAAAGGGGATGAGGGGAAAAACCGCGTTTAACCCCCTTGGGGGTCTTTGAATATCTGGTTATGCCTTTTGGGGTTTTTGTGTAATGCTCCCGCTTTCCCGAACTTGGTTAAGAGTTTTTTCCGGGGGAAACCATTTTGGTTTCGAGGTCTTTACCTGGTGACACTTTAAAACTATTCGAAAATTGTGTCACACCTTAAAAACTACACAGGATTTCGGGTCCCGAAGGAGAATAGTTTTTTTGTCCGCTTGAAAAATGTGTTTTCGGGGGTGCAGGGAAGTACCGTTTTCTTGGGGTTTTCCTGACTCCTAACTCATTTTGTATGGACCCCCGTAAAATTCAGCCATTTTTCGACGGGTCCCCCCCTTTACCCGAAAGCCCCACAGCAATTCCTTTGGGTTTGCTAATTAAATTTATCGTAAATCTATCCTAATTTTTTTGCCTAGTTCGCCTTTGACTGACAAGACTAAGAAGGGGTGAAGTTCAATAATTTGGAACCTGAGGGCCAAAAAGGCATTTGAAAAACTTAAGCAGGTTTTGTATCGCCCCCGTGTTGATCCCAAACAATCATAATAAACACTTTGTTGTCGAGGGTTTTGCCTAGATGGGCAGGGGGGCCTGTCTAGGGATCCGCTAATAACTAAACCCTTTTCCCTTGGCCTCCTTTTCACTAAATTTTTCCCCAGCTGAGAGGAATTAGACATTGGAATCGAGAGTTTTGGCTATTAATGGGCCCCCGAGGAATGGGCCACTTTCCCGAAGGTGCCCAACATCAAGTCACTGTTTTTACTGACAAAGAAAACCCACCTTTTTTTGGGAAAAAGCAAAAAAGGTTTTAATCCCCGTCAGGCACGTTGGGTTATTTTTTTACTTTTTAACTTAGTTGTTTCTTACAACCAGTTCCTAGAATTTAAAGTGATGCCTACTAGAATTTTCTGTGCCCGCCACACTTCCCAGGGGTATCCGGGGACCTATATTGCCTAAGGGGATGTTTTTCTCACCAATTTCCCCTGATTTTCCATGAGATCAAAACCATAGGAATGAACCTGCTAATTGTCCATTTCGAAGGTCTTTGTTCCACTCAGTTTCGGCTACAAAATTGAAAAATTCCATGATTCCGGTTATCTGGACATCCTGGGGTGTCTGGCACAAAGAGGGCTGATTTCTGTATTTACTGGTGGCCGTATTGGGCTTTTAGTTGAGGCCTTTGTGGCATCTTGGAAAAACCCGCGCTCCGGCAAAGTTTCCCCGAACCGTCCTCCTGGGAACTTTTTCCCTCTACCTGACTGAAAAATCCATGGGCCCATACTCCCTGGGTTTTATGACAGATCTTCCACCAGAGGGAAAGATGTTTTTGGGGTTTTAGGCCTTTCAGTAAAATGTGCATTTGTCCTTTAAGGGGGTTTTCGCCCAAAAAACTTTTTGGCACTTTATCAGCCATTGTCAAACACAGGTTTTTCCCGAGAATATTGTTTCTGACAGAGGGTTAAGTTCGTTTCTCGATTTTGGAGCCCGCAAGCTCTGGGATACCCTTTCTGTGAGGTTCGGTGGATTTTGCTGGGCCACCGCAAAGGGGATCTTAACCACGCCGGGAAAAGGAAACTAAGTGCCCCCGGTTTTCACCAGACCCGCCGCAAACGGGATGGACTTGCCCGCCCGTGAGGGTACCAGGTCGTTTCCCCTGACGGACTGGCGGAGGCGGGCCGGGGTACTGCGTTGGTACGAACGTAATCCAGAGGCGTAGTCGGGACAGGCAGAAGGTCAGGGCAGGTGGCAGAGGTTCATGGTCAGAGACGGGCAGAAGGTCAGGGCAGGCGGCAAGCAGGCAAGGTTAGAAAACGTAGTGGACGGACTGGTACACGGGTAAGCAATATGGACTCTAAGACACTCCAAACTCACTCTTAGCACACCAAAAATCTGGCAACGAGTGCTGGGGGCGTATACCATATATAGGACCAGTGCCCGGCAATAAGCCAATTACCGGGACACTGGCCCTTTAAATCTAGACCAGCCATCGCGCGCGCGCTAGGGGGCAGGCATGCGCACGACGGCCGGGACGGACAGGAGCGGCGTGCACTGGAGCGGGGCCAGGTAAGTGAGCCGACGTGGGGACGAGAGTGGCCGCGGGTGACCGCGATGCCCGCGCCGAAGCCCCAGCAGGCAGGGGAACGGCCGCAGGGGCAGCGGCGCCCGCGGCCGCCATGACTCTGTCCTTCTCCTCTGCCTTCCACCCAGAGACTAATGGGAAGACAGAGAGTGTAAACCAAATGGTAACACAGAATCTTCGTTGTTATGTTTCTGATCTGCAGGCAGATTGGGTAAAGTACTTACCATTGACAGAGTTTTCCAGAGTTTTCCATTAATCAGGATAGTAGCTCGTCTGGTGTCTCACCATTTTTTTGTAACTATGGGTTTCATCCAAGATATGCCTCATTTTCCAGTGCTACATCTGATCACAGCGGGGTGGTTGTTATCATTAAAAGACTGTGCACGTCTGGGCCCAAGTTCAAAGAACTTGGTTCATACCCAGAACATCCAGAAGAAAAATTCTGATAGATGGCGTCTTTGTTCTAGAGGGTTTGATGTTGAGGATAAAGTATGGTTACCCACCCGAAATCTGCGATTGAAAGTTCCCTCTGGTAAACTCACACAGCGTTATGTAGGTCCATATGTGATTTTTGTGGTGGTCAATCCAGTGGCATATCGGCTTAAATTACCCTCTTCTCTCCGTATACACAACGTATTTCATCGGGCACTTCTTAGGAAGTATATTCAGCCAGTGACCACCCTCTAAGCCGCCTCCTCCTCCAGTGTGTGTAGAGGGGGAGTTAGAATATGAAGTCGCCTGAATTTTTTATTCCCGTAAGGTCCAAAGATCACTGTAGTACCTGATCCATTAGAATTCCATCCATGCTGATCACCTGGTAAAGGAATTCCATGAATCTCACCCGGACAAACCCAGACCAGGAGAGCCAGGGGGCCCTCACGTCAAGGGGGGTACAGTGAGCCGAGGAACCCCCCCCACTGTCCCGCCGCTTCGTCGCCCTAGGGGGCAAGGGGCAAAAAATTTGGTAAACAAATTTCTTTGGCCCAGAACCCACCCAAATCAGAATAGGAGCGACGGTCCCATTATATCCTATGGAGAAGTGTGACCAACAGAATAGGAGCAAAGTGGCCCATTCTAACCTAGAAGTAGAAATTAACCAATCAAATAGGACGCCAAAGTCCCAAAAAACCCAGGAGAAGGTGGACCAATCAAAATCCAAGGTGGGACAGTTCAAAAGACTTTAAAAAAACAGAAAAGCTCATGGTTGAAGCGGCGGGCTTTTTCCCTTTTGCCAATCAGAGCGCGAGCACTTTCTCATAGAGTTATGGGGAAAAAAAAATTCCGACGAGCTCGTGATTGGCTAAGTTTTAAAAAAGGCCGTTATTTGGACCAATGGGAGATCGACGACCTCCCATGATTTTCTAATGCAATTGGGAAACAAACTGTACATGGCCAAACAAATGCTAACATAAGAATTGTCTCGATTTAATAAAATGGCATAATAGTGGCTTGGAAAAATTTATGTGCAGAGTTTAATGGGCTATTAGCGGGGAATTTCAATGCAGCCGGAATGCGGTATTGTCAGTTTTGAACTGCCACATCTCTCGTTTCCTCAATGTTTGGTCCAAACCATACCTCCCCCAAAGCCAGAAATCCGCTTGGGTAGTGGGATATTTTAGGGAAACCCAAACTATACATTGTCCTTAGTGTGATTGTTTAAAAAGTTTTTCATGCCTTTAAGTTCTGTTGCCACCACTTTGGTTTTTGGGTTTTGATGATTTATTTCTTTAAATACCCACAGCTTTTTTTGTTCATCGGTTTAAAGCATTTTTCCCCGGCGAAATCCTTCCCTAATGATGACAAAAACGGGACACAAGTTTGGTACGTTTTTTTCAAGGACAAACCGGCACGGATTTGGCGGCACAGATATATTAAACAGTCTGAAGAAAAAAATGGCTTGCTTAGTGACCTAAATTAAATTTTTAATCACCAACAAACAAGGGGGGCCAAAATTAAAACTGGGGTCAAAACCCACATTTAGAACAACACATTAATGAAAATATAGGGTTGGGATGACCTAGACAAAAAAACCCCACTACCAAATTTTTTTTCCCCCCGGCCCAGGACATAACTAATGTCCAGCACAAAGCGGGTCTCCCAAGTTTTCCCCCAAAAAATTAAAACAGGCCCCTTTCATAAACAAATTTGGGGTGTAAAGGCACCTTACTAAATGTGGAAAACCAGGCATATTAGCCCTTTGGGGTTTAGGATACATGTGCATTTTTAAAAGGGGAAATTAGAAAAAACAAAGAATGCCACCATCGCCCATTGAATATTTTATGGACATTGTTGGAATGAAAACCTTTAAACCCCGTTTCCCCCGCTTTAAGATCCCAATTTTACGTTCCATTCACACAACACACACGTTTGTAAGCCTTCAAGAATGAATCACCAAAAAAAAACCTTTGGGCAATGTGCAAAAACAAAAACCAAAAGGAACCAAAGAAAAAACCCCAATCCAGCTTTTTGGGGCAAAAAACGGCATAAAATTTTTTAAGGGTTCGGTAAACCCCAAAAAGGGGTAAAATAAAAGTTAGCGGGGGCAGAGCTAACCTTTTCGGGCTATTGCAAATTGCCCTTTTTCAAAAGCAAAACACAAATCGACGAATGCTCAAAAAATATACGTTTTAAGGGCGTGTTTTCATACGGGCATTTCCTTTTATAACCCAAACAGATTATGTGCATAGACCCCCGTTAAAAACAAAACACAAAAACATAAAAAATTTAACATGCATGGCTTAAAACCAAAAATTATACAAAAATACAATATAAAATTTTTTTTTGGTCACAATAAAAAAATGCAAGTGAAATAACCAAAAGAAACCCTTTAAAAATTTGTTTTTCCCCATTAAATCCAGAGTTATTTTTAATTTGGGCGCCTTCCCCGGGTTTCCAAGGAGCTGGCCTTATCAAATTATTAATGACGATTTGGGGAAAAACAAAGAAATTTTTAAGAAAAAACTCACAAATGAAGGGAATTTTTAAAACAAATTAAAGGGAATTTAAGGGTAACTAAATCTTGGTAATTTAAAAAATCAACAAAGGGGGGTGTATAAAATTTTTTATGCAGGAAATTTTTATCCGATACAAAAGAAAAAAAACTAAAAGACAACAAACATATCGCCAATTTAAAAACAGATCCCCACAAAAACTATACAAGCAAAATTCACAAAGCTTATGGGGGAGGGTTCCTAAGATTAGGCCCTATAACACAAAAAAAACGTCCCGTTTTTTTTAAGGTTAAAAAACCAAGGGTTTTTCCCCGCAAAAAATGGTATCCCAAAAAATTTATAAGGATGTTTTCCCCCCCCCCTTTTGCCCTAAATTTTTTAAATAAAGGTAGCATAGGGGAGCCCCCTTTAGCCTTTGGGAAAAATAGGTTTTCTACAACCTATTGTCCCAAAAAATCACCGGCTACCTGAAAAAATAGTTCCTCTGTTCTGGAAAGGGCTTTTTAAAAAATGTACAAAAAATCATCCAGTTACACTTTGGGTTTGTTTGGACATAGAAAGCCCCTTTTTTCCCAAAAAACCCCAATTTTTTAGTTCGTGTTTTCTTTTCAACAACATTTGCAAAGACACAGTTCTTATTAAAGAAGGTTTTTTCAGAATTTTTATTTTAAAAGCTTTGATTTTTTGTTACAAAAATAACAATTTTTCTTTTGATAATAAAATTTTTTTATACAATTAACCGGGGCTCCTATGGGGGGCCCCTTCTTCGCCCACGTTTCAAATTTTATTTGTTTTCAAGGTTGGGAAAAACCCAATTTTTTTTTAATTTTTTACGTCCCAAAATTTCCCTTTTAGTTCTGATATACCTGGTAAAGGGCGATATATAGATGAAAGTGGGAAAAACGCGGGGAGGTAATTGGCGTCCATTTCCAGATTTTTTTCACCTATGTAAATGGCAAAAAAATTTTTTTAAATTTTTTTTTTTACACATACTGTTTGGGAAAAAAAAAAAAAATTTCCCCCCTTTCTTGATTTGGAATTAGAACGGGTGCAGGGTAATAAAAAAAATAAAAACAAGATTATATCGCAAGCCAATTAGCGGTTTTCACGCTTTTTAAAACAGACAGTAAATCAATTTTATTCATTTCTTTAATGCCATATCATTGGGGGAGTTTTAAAAAAGCACGCAGGGGTTGTTCA
>JAODAL010080408.1:0-12258 GCA_025379985.1 Phyllomedusa bahiana | reverse complement strand
CAAGTAAGGGGGGAAATTTTCTGGGTGGATTTAATATACCCTCCTCGCCCTTGTCCTTGTCTCTATTCATCGTTGATGAGTCAACAAGAAAATGATCTCATATAGACAATATCAATTGTTGAGACCTGAATGGAAAGAAGATGAGAATGTAAAAACCACACAAAATCCAAAGTAAAAAATACAATTCCTGGAGATCATACGGGGAATATAAGGAGAAATTACAAGTTAGATGTATTTTCTCTCTTGGATGGGTTGGAACATGAGCTGAATAGCTCGTATAGGAAGCTCCTTCATGTTTTAGGTCAAAGAGTATTGAGGTTTATATTGCCTCTCACTGGCTTTAATCTTTTGTCCAGCCATTGAGCTGTAAGTATGGCTTTGTGTTTGTGTTTTTGAGTTAATGTCCTATTTTCTGTGATTTGTTTCTGTAAATTGTTAGTATAGGTACCCACAAACTTGGGGCCACTGTATCAACTAAAACCTCATATTTTATATATCTCCGGTTTGCATTTTTTCCCCACTAAATGCTGGGTAGCAGAGGGTCTCAATATTTAGTGTTGGACACGTAAAATGTGCTGGGCACTGGAAGTAGATGACTGAGAGGATTTAGTGAGGGCAGGTTCTGGTAAGTAACATCAGGGAACCAGGTGGATTCTTTTCTCTTAGGGGGAGTTGTTCAGGAAGTAGTGATTAGTCAGTGATAAATCTTGTCTCTATTTTTTCTGAGACTATTTTCCCAGAGTTTTTGAAGTTTAAAATTTTTATGTTGGCTTGTCTTGTTTTTGGTGGGGCCGACAAGGTAAAGGGTCATTGGATTTCTATATAGGGGTCATGTTATAGAACTATTAAAATTGTCGGCCTCCATTTTTCTTTAAAATTGTAAACATTTTGAGAAGAATGTTCTTGAAGAGACTTCTCAGGTTCACAACAGACTGTATACATTTGCTCTAAAGTAGGTTTTGTATATTGATGCTTGTTATGAATGTTGTATCATCATTCTTCTCAATAAAAAACATTGTTTAAAAAAAAAAAAATGTGTTGGGCAGCCCGCCCAATCCAATAGTAGAAGCATCATAGGCTGTAAGCCAGCATGGTGCACCACACATAACTGAATACATGGCACTCTTTGTATTGTCTGATCTATGTGCAAATAAAAATATTGCAACACCCACATCAGAAATAGAAAAGCGTGCGAGTGGCTGTCTTACCAGTATTCTTGCATTTTTGCAATCTACCCCTGCATGAAACTATGGCTTTTCTGCATACTGGTGTGAACTGGTACTTATGCAACGTGCAGTTTTTTATTATTCAGTTGCCCTGGGTGGATGGGTTTGTGAGCTACTGATCTTTGGTTATCTGGAGCTGCTGTATTTCTCCCAAGTAGCACTGGGGCTTATATTGCCTCTTACTGGGTTTAGACTATTGTTGAGCCATTGAGCTGTAAGAATGGCCTTGTGTTTGGGTCAAAGTGCACTCACATGAGTGCTCCACCATCACTGGCCACAGCGGGACTGCTAGTATGTATGACCTGTGACCGCTGTAGACCATCACAATCAGGAGTGATTCCATGGCGTTTATACTGGCATCACTGCTGCTACCACTGGTGTTGTTGTACAATCTAACTAGAAACTGAAGGAGACACCGGAGCATCGAGCTGGAGCCACCAAGAATGTAAGGTTATGTTCACACAGTGTAATTGCTGGCCATATTTCGGCACATAATTGCAATGCAATATGCCCGACATGAGCCCTGCAATTACATCCATCTTCCCTGAAGTGTATTGAACGGCAGGTGAATGAAGTGACATGTCACTTCTTTCCGGCGTTTATGCTCCGGGGATGATAGAAGTCAATGGGGCACACAGTTGATTTCTTCACACCAAGCTCCTTGCCTATTACAGATTCAGTCTTCCCAGCCTGGTGCAGGGCTATTATTTTGTTTCTGGTGTCCTCCGACAGCTCTTTGGTCTTCACCATAGTGGAGTTTGGCGTGTGACTGAGGTTGTGGACAGGTGTCTTTTATACTGATAACAAGTTCAAACAGGTGCCATTAATACAGGTAATGAGTGGGGGACAGAGGACCCCTCTTAAAGAAGAAAAACACAGGTCTGTGAGAGCCAGCAATCTTGCTTGTTTGTAGGTGACCAAATACTTATTTTCCACCATAATTTGCAAATAAATTCTTTCCCAATCAGACAATGTGATTTTCTGGATTTGTTTTCTCCTTTTGTCTCTCATAGTTGAGGTCGACCTATGATGTCAGTTACATGCCTCTCTCATCTTTTATGTGGGAGAACTTGCACGATTGGTGGCTAAATACTTTTTTTCCCCACTGTAACTAACAGCAAATAGAGCTGTTCTCTCATTGTAAGCAGTTTGGGTGTCTTCTTGTTCTGTCGCTCACATGGGAGGAAACAGCGAGCAGATCTCTTATTTACAGCCTCACTATTCAAGAAGGATCCCCTGCACATAACAGCATCAGCTGGAGATTAATAAGCTCCTAAACCAAGCACCTGCTCTCCTGCAAAGAGCCGTGTCCTTTACACAATGGGAGTCCCGGACGGGCGACATCTTCACCCTGCAGTGACAGCAGCAAACAAAGATGGCGCTGGATCCTGATTGCTCTAATAGAAGCAGCCAGGAAACAACACAGCAGCAGCCGGCACAGTCCTGGGGAGGAGGCCAGTGATCAGAGACTCATCTCCCCCGGTGTATTATACATTCTGCCCCTCTAAACCCCAAATTTCACCATTGCAGCAAACCCCTATGGTACAGCTCACATCCCTGGGCTATAGCACACATGCCAACTCTCCCGTTTTTGGCGGGGGGGTCCGCTATTTGGGGTCCCCTACCGCCCTCCCGGGGGGTTGGCATTTCTCCCGCCGCCAGCCGCGGCGGGTGGGTCCTTTAAATGGCGCGGCGCCGGAGTAGCGCTGGTGGCTACTCTGGCGCGCCGGTCCGTTCCCAGGCGGGTGAAGCGGGCGCTGCGCCCGCTTCACCCCCCGGGGGAAACCTGCTGAGCAGGGAGGAGTCAGGGGGATCGCTCCCTCCTGCTCCTCCCCTGTATGTCCGGCGCCGCTGTGCCCCCGTACACACATGTCAGCGTCACAGAGGAAAATTTACGCGCGGCTGCACTCACTTCCCCTGTGACACTGCTGAGGAGATGTCGAGGAGCGGGCCGCTCTGCAGGCCTGGTCAGGTAAGTGGATTTTTTATTTTATTTTTATTAGTTTTAGGGGGGCACTGTCTGGCTACAATGGGGGGTCTACCTGGCTACAATGGGGGTTCTACTGTCTGGCTACAATGGGGGGTCTACCTGGCTACAATGGGGCAATACCTGGCAACAGAGGGGGCACTACCTGGCTAACAATGGGGCATCTACGTGGCAACAGAGGGGAACTACCTGGCTAACAATGGGGGCAACTACCTGGCTACACTCGGGGCACTACCTGGCAACAATGGAGGCACTACCTGGCTACAATGGGGGGCACTACCTGGCAAACAATGGGGGGCATCTACCTGGCAACAGAGAGGGCACTACCTGGCTAACAATGGGGGGCACTAACAGGCAACAGAGGGGGCACTACCTGGCTAACAAAGGGGGGCACTACCTGGCTTTCAATGGGGGGCACTACCTGGCTACAATGGGGGGCACTACCTGGCTACAATGGGGGCACTACCTGGCTAACAAAGGGGGGCACTACCTGGCAACAGAGAGGGCACTACCTGGCTAACAATGGGGGCACTAAACCCGGCTACAATGGGGGGCACTACTGGTACTAATGGGGGCACTACCTGGCTACTAAAGGGGGTACTTCCTGGCTACAATGGGGGCACTACCTGGCTACAATGGGGATCTACCTGGCAACAATGGAGGCACTACATGGCTAACAATGGGGGCATCGGGGCCCTACCTGGCTAACGATGGGGGCACTACCTGGCTAACAATGGGGGCACTACCCGGCTAACGATGGGGGCACTACCTGGCTAACGATGCGGCACTACCTGGCTAACGATGGGGGCACTACCTGGCTAACGATGGGGGCACTACCTTGCCCACAGAGGGGGCACTACCTGGCAAACAAAGGGGGCATCTACCTGCAACAGAGGGGGCACTACCTGGAAAGCAATGGGGGCATCGACCTGGCAAAAGAGGGGGCACTACATAGCAAACAATGGGGGCATCTACCTGGCAAACAAGGGGGGCAACTACCTGGCAAACAATGGGGACACTACCTGGCAAACAATGGGGGCATCTACCTGGCAAACAATGGGGGGCTTCTACCTGGCTAACAAAGGGGGGCATCTACCTGGCTACAAATTTGGCTCTACCTGGCTAAGAGAGGGCATCTATTTGGCTACAAGGAGGCATCTACCTGCCTGTAAGGGGCACTACCTGGTTATGGGGGGCTACTACCTGGCTATAAGGGCATCTACCTGGCTTTCTTCCAAAGCCGTTGTGGAGTAGGTGTGGCTTTTTGAAGGGACGTGGCATACTGTCAAGATGGGCGTGGCCATGCAATTTTTTTTCCCCACTATTGTCTCCTGCTTTTTCATTTTCAAAAGTTGGCAACTATGGTCTATAGTAATGGCTGCCATGGAGTAACTGTATGGACTTAACAGTCATGTGACCTTCAAACACATCATGTGAACCTCCCAGTAGTCAGTAACAGGGTCACATGACATCTATGGGGTAAGTGAAGAGGAATAATTCTGAAATAATTATTACTAATCTGGTTATTCCAGCAGCTTCCTCACTGTGTAGTTACTTCTAAAACTGTTGTCTCTCCAGGGGATGTCATGTTGTTAATAAAGTTATCTGAGAAACAAAGATGAGCCAGAGAAGAACGTGCAGCGTCCTCTCCACAGACACCGACAGACATGATAAGACACTGCTGGAGGTGGTAATACTGGAGAAGTTCTGCTCCTCCATACACTACTGTTACCTGGATACCAGGGTCACATGACCTGTGTGGTGGTCACATGATAAGACACTGCTGGAGGTAGTAATACTGGAGAAGTTCTGCTCTTCCATACACTACTGTTACCTGGATACCAGGGTCACATGACCTGTGTGGTGGTCACATGATAAGACGCTGCTGGAGGTGGTAATACTGGAGAAGTTCTGCTCCTCCATACACTACTGTTACCTGGATACCAGGGTCACATGACCTGTGTGGTGGTCACATGATAAGACGCTGCTGGAGGTAGTAATACTGGAGAAGTTCTGCTCCTCCATACACTACTGTTACCTGGATACCAGGGTCACATGACCTGTGTGGTGGTCACATGACCTGTGTAGTCCATACACTTACTCCATAGGGGCCATTACTGGTACCGGGGCTGCACCATTTCTTTCTATATGGAGATCAGACCACATATGGGATAATCAACTCTTCCCCCATCAAACAACAGAATGACCTGCAGCAGAAATACTTTATATGTATGTATATTTTTACCTATCGTGTTACAGTGCAGGTACCACAGTTATTACATGATTGTAACTGTAGGACAAGGGACAGGGGCTGTGTGTGGTACATATCATAGGTTACATATTATACTGGATGATATAACGGGCCGTATATTATACTGGATGATATAACGGGCCGTGTATTGTACTGGATAATATAACCGGCCGTATATTATACTGGTTGATATAACGGGCCGTATGTTATACTGGTTGATATAACGGGCCGTATGTTATACTGGTTGATATAACGGGCTGTATATTACAATGGATGATACAACAGGCCGTATATTATACCGGAGGATATAACGGGCCGTATATTATACCGGATGATGTAACGGGACGTATTATACTGGATGATATAACGGGCCGTATATTATACTGGATGATATAACGGGTTGTATATTATACTGGATGATATAACGGGCTGTATATTATACTGGATGATATAACGGGCCGTATATTATACTGGATGATATAACGGGCCGTATATTATACTGGATGATATAATGGGCCGTATATTATACTGGATGATATATCGGGCAGTATATTATACTGAATGATATAATGGGCCGTATAATATACCGAATGATGTAACGGGACATATATTATACTGGATGATACAATGGGCTGTAGAAACTGGTAACACAATTATTAGGCAACTTGTATTTCAGAGAATTTAGTTTATTATAGTGCTGTCTACTTCTGCGCTGTGCTCTGTGGTGGTCGGGGCTCTTCTTACCTTATCAGGCTGCAGGGTCCGGTTACCACAGATACCTCCACCTGCAGGACAGGAGCCGAGTAACTGCTGTGTACTGCCAGGACCTGTGATGATGTCACATGGAGGGAGGAGTCATGTGACTGCTGTGTACTGCCAGGACCTGGGATGATGTCACATGGGGGAGGAGTCATGTGACTGCTGTGTGCTGCCAGGACCTGTGATGATGTCACATGGAGGGAGGAGTCAAGCGGTCCCATTATCGGAATGTCTGCAGCAGAGCTATTTGCACTGTCTGTGTAGCTGAGCCGTGTGTGTGTAACGTGCCTGTAGCTGAGCCGTGTGTGTGTAACGTGCCTGTAGCTGAGCCGTGTGTGTGTAATGTGTCTGTAGCTGAGCCGCGTGTGTGTAACGTGCCTGTAGCTGAGCCGTGTGTGTGTAACGTGCCTGTAGCTGAGCCGTGTGTGTGTAACGTGCGTGTAGCTGAGCCGTGTGTGTATAATGTGTGTGTAGCTGAGCTGTGTGTGTAATGTGTGTGTAGCTGAGCTGTGTGTGTGTAATGTGCCTGTAGCTGAGCCGTGTGTGTGTAACGTGCGTGTAGCTGAGCCGTGTGTGTGTAATGTGCCTGTAGCTGAGCCGTGTGTGTGTAATGTGCCTGTAGCTGAGCCGTGTGTGTGTAATGTGTGTGTAGCTGAGCCGTGTGTAATGTGCGTGTAGCTGAGCCGTGTGTGTGTAATGTGCCTGTAGCTGAGCCGTGTGTGTGTAATGTGCGTGTAGCTGAGCCGTGTGTGTGTAATGTGCGTGTAGCTGAGCCGTGTGTGTGTAATGTGCGTGTAGCTGAGCTGTGTGTGTAATGTGCGTGTAGCTGAGCCGTGTGTGTGTAACGTGCGTGTGGCTGAGCCGTGTGTGTGTAACGTGCGTGTGGCTGAGCCGTGTGTGTGTAACGTGCGTGTGGCTGAGCCGTGTGTGTGTAACGTGCGTGTGGCTGAGCCGTGGGTGTGTAATGTGCGTGTGGCTGAGCCGCGCGTGTGTAACGTGCCTGTGGCTGAGCCGCGCGTGTGTAACGTGCGCGTGGCTGAGCCGCGCGTGGGTAACGTGCCCGTGGCTGAGCCGCGCGTGTGTAACGTGCCCGTCGCTGAGCCGCGCGTGTGTGTAACGTGCCCGTGGCTGAGCCGCGCGTGTTTTTCTTGCGCGTGGCTGAGCCGTGCGTGGTTAACTGGCGGGGGCTGAGCCGCGCGTGTGTAACGTGCGCGTGGCTGAGCCGCGCGTGTGTAACGTGCCCGTAGCACGTCAGTGAGGGGCATATTTTGCGTGCTGAAATGTACTTTTTATTGCTAGCAAATTGGAATGCATGCGACTTTTTTGATCACTTTTGTTCCAATTTTTATAGGACGTGAAATGACCAAAGAAATGCCATTTTGGTGTTCGAAATTTTTTTTCTTCTCCGCTGTTCAGTTTACAGGATAAATTATGTGATATTTTTAGAGATCGGACTTTTTCGGACACGGCGATACCATATTTGTTTAAATTTTATTATTTTATATTTTTTATTTGTAAAATGGCGAAAGGGGGATCATTTGAACTTTTAATATTTCTTTTTTACACTTTAAAACTTTATTTATTTTTTTTACTTTAGTCCCCCTAGGGCGCTTCACCACTAGGGGGATCGATCGTTAATACAGCCTAATGCATTGCATAGACAATGCACATTGTTGTACCAAGATGGCGGTTTCCCCACTTCCTGCCAGAGGCAGGAAGTGGGGAAATTGAGAACATGGCAGCGGCGGAGGCCTTCACAGGCCTTCCCGCTGCCAGGTTAGCCCATCGGGACTCAGTGATCTCACCGCTGATGTCCGGGTTGTGTTGAAGAACCGTTATTTTATTCATTTAGATGACGTGGCCATCTTTGCCAAGGCGTATAAGGGGTAAAATAGGGCAGGTGGCAGCGCTCCCCCCCCCACTCCGCTCTGTAACCGCTGAGTGTTAGCTGCAATTAGCCGCTAACACCCGGCTGCTGTGTGGTGGGGTCACGGAGCGACCCTGGGACGTACTCATACGTCCAGGATAGTTAAGGGGTTAAATGGAAATTTTAAATGTTGGTGTCGTCGCTGTAACATTGAGTTTACTAATACTATTACAGAGTTTAAATGTAGTCAAGAACATTTTTCCTTTAGTATTAGGGATTTTATCAACTGTGAGACAGATTCAGTAATTTATGTTAATGAATGTCAGTCCTGTCATTTGCTTTATGTTGGCTGCATGAAACGCGGCCTTAATAGACACATTTATGAACATATACTGCAGGCTACAAATCCAAACTATGGAGACTCATCAGGAGTAGCAATGAGCGTTCTAATCGAGAAAAGTTGAAATTTAACCGATATTCACGTTTATCTAAGTTTCGGTTTGATCTTATCTTTTCCCTTAAAATCTTATAAAGAAACGTGATCGCGGATTCAAATCGTGCCATTTTCACAGCTTCCTGTACTTTTGGCGGCAAGCCAATCAGCGCAGAGCACAGAGTGGGGTCAAGAACGTCACTAGTGGGGGGTGTAGGGATCTCATTGGCCTGTTTTATCTATGTCACGGCATTTCCTGCTCGCCGCCATTGGCTTTCACACTGTGAACTGAACACATCTCTTTGTTTCTGCACCACTTTTTTCAAGGCAGGCAGACACCAATTGCCAGCATTTTCATAAAGGAAAAGCTGCTACATAGATTAGCTAAATTAGGGTACAGCAAGATTAGGCAATTCTAGTCAGTATTAGTCAGAGGTTTGGAAACGGCTGCATTAACCTAAACTTCCTCGGTTCAGTTTGTGGGGGGGGGGGGCTTGGTTTAGGGGACAGCTTCTACATCAGACACAACTACATTAATCTCTCACATCAAATCACTGTGAGAAAGCAGCATATTTTATTTCTGCATTACCCTAAACTTCCTGGCATCAGTTTCTGAGGAGGGGGCCGCTTGGTTGTGGGGGGGAACTTCTGCAACTTGACACAGCTACGTTAGTCTCTCATAAGAAATCATTCTTCTATAGAGTTTTATTCTGAAAAATGTCATTCATTGGCCACAAAGTCTGTGCTGCAGTGTAATATGGACAGCCAGTGTACAGGACACTTAGGAAATCAGCCCTAAACAGGAATGGCTTTGATACACAGCTTTTTGGCAGAAAACTTCATTCCGTTCCCTTTATTCGCATGCAGAATTTTTATTTTTGGTGGGGACAGCCGGCGTAAAAGACCCCGTTCTTCCATAAGACCCAATTTCCAAAACATTCCAGAGAAAAATATCCTGTTTATAATCCTCAATGCTTGTCGCATAAGACCACATTGCTTGGCTATTCCGTAGAAAAAAAAGTCAATTGTTAGCCCTACTTGGAAGTTCTAAATTACAAGGGCTGAAGGAAGAACACTGTTGATTGGTTGTCAGAGTTGTTCCACAACACCTAATTTCATAGATATTCCGTAAAAAACATTTTTATTTCCACCCCTAGTCAGTTGTCAGAAAAGACTGCATTTCAAAATCTGTAGAAAAATATTCTATTTGTACTCCTGGTTGTCAGTTGTGGGAAAAGACCACATTTATTACATCTTCCCTAGAAGATGTAATAAAAAAAGGAAGGAAGAACACTGTTCTAAAGCATGAACTGAAGTGGAGGAATCACATGGAGAAAAAAGGCCACACAGGTCCTGGCTTCCAACCACTGTGACACCCTCTGTCTCCTCCTCCTCCACCATTTCCAAGACCAAATGTTCCTCTGCTGCCCGCAGTGGCATGAGCAAGCATCAGACCCAGTGCCACACACTGTCGCCTGATTACCACCACCAGAGACACAGCCTACCCCTTCTCCTTCCACCAGTTTGACCTGCACGCCGTACAGTGGCAAGTCTAGCAGCCAGCCTTCTGTGTACCAGGTGTGGGAGCAGAAGAAACACTTTCAACCCAACCATCCTAAAGCCAAAAGCCTGAATGTCGGCATTGCCAGGCTCTTGGCCTTGGAAATGTTGCCTTTCTGACTGGTGGACACAGATAAGTTCCGACACATCATGGCCCTGGCCTGCCCCCAATACCAGATGCCGAGTAGGCATTTCTTTTCCCGAAAAGCCATCCCTGCCCTGGCCAGCCACGTGTCAGAAAAAATCTCCAGCACGTTGGTTACATCTGTGTCCAGCAAAGTCCATCTGACCACAGATACATGGACTAGTAAGCACGGTCAAGGGCGCTACATCTGTGACACCTCACTGGGTGAGTTGGGTGGATGCCTCTGGTAATGATGGTGGGTCTCAGGCTCGGCGCACACTCTTCCACACTGCAGGAATGGTGCAGGTTTCCGATCCCCAAGCTCCATGAGTAGCATCACGTGCCAAGAGAAACCAGGCTGTGTTGAAATGAATGTGTCTAGGAGACCGTCAACACACAGGTCAAGAGCTGTGGACGGCGCTACGCAATGAGACCGAGCAGTGGCTGGGTGCTAAGAACCTAGTGCCAGGCAAGTTGGTGTTCGACAATGGGCGAAAATTCCTTGCCGCCCTTAAGATCAGTAGGCTTGCGCACATCCCTTCCCTGGCACACGTCATGAACCTGGTCGTGCAGAAATTTCTAAAGCGCTACCCGGGCTCTTGATACTTCTGCCTGAGGAAGCTCAAATGTCTGAGCTCGCACTTCATCTTGGCCTCCCCGTCAACCGTCTCATTGTTGACATGGCAACGCGCTGGAATTCCACCCTCCACATGCTCCAGTGATTATGGCAGCAGCGTAATGCCATTACTCAGTATGAAGTGGCGCTTGGCCTGATGTGGACCTCGGATTGTGGAGGCAGGTGAAAGATCTCTGCACCATCCTTGCCAGTTTTGGAGATGCCACCAAAATGGTCAGAGAGTACAACGCCCTTGTCAGCATGACCATTGTGGTGATATTAGTTCTGGAACAAGTGTTGGACACTCTGAAACAGCAGGTCCCAGCAGTGACGGAGGAGGAGGCGGACACAGAGCCTTTACTCGCCGTCGGATCAAGAAGGCCCAACAGTTTCCCAACTTATAGACTTCGTTGGGGCGTGGTTCGGGGTCCAGGGCTAGTGCAGGGCAGCACTTTAGCTCTCAGAGTACAGTGTATGAGGCTAGCAAGGGCTGTGCTGATACTGAGGATGAGGAAGCGGAGGAGGAGGATGAGGCATGGCTGGACACCGATGGTACCAATGTCCCTGCGTTGGAGAGAGCTTGGCACAGATTCGAGGTGAAGGAGGAAGACGAGGAAGATCTGCTTGGCACACCTCGACCCCGAGGCTTGGGAAATCCTGGCTGCTTCTCTCACATGAGTGTGTCAAGATGATTAAATCAGGTGTGGAAATTATCTTTGTTCCACTCCTTTATCCAATTAAATGCCTCCTACGAATTCTATTATTATTATTGCTGCCTGCAGCCGGAGCTCGAGAAATATGACCCACACAGTTTGGCTGGGACATGAAATCTGCTTTTAATCACCGTAAATTACATTCCAATAGAAATTTTTAATCACATGACTATTCTATCACTACATGATTGGTTAATTGGTGGTTGCTAAGAGATAAGTTATAATTTGCATGTACGTATGAAGCATTAGCTGATATGACACATTCCTGAGCTCTCCTCTGTATCATCTGGGGGAAGGAGGAAGGCCTTGAATCTCTTTGCTGTTAGCAGACACTGCATTTGTCTCAAGGAAAGCTGTGTGAGAGATATCTGATACTACGATAAGGATGTATAGCAGTAAAAGCAGTTTGACAAACTATCTGATGAGCTTAATAAAAATGTAATGATGAAACAGACTTTTGATGTTTTTTTCCTTAAATTACCAACTTGACAGTCCCCCCTAAAAAACATCAAAATCTGTTCTAACGCTCCCCCCTAAAGCGGGAATGATGATTGATGCTCTTCCCTAAACTGAACAAGAATGATTAAAGGTCACTCTCCTTAGACAGCAGGGTGAACAGGTGGAGCGGGTGTTGAACTCCTGAACCACGTCAGGCTTGCTCCAAGGGGCGTAACCAAGCATCCGCCGGCCTCCTCGGAGCCTTTGAAATAAAGGGAAAAGGA
>JAODAL010080407.1:0-12258 GCA_025379985.1 Phyllomedusa bahiana | reverse complement strand
GGTAGACCAAATTTGTAGCCAGGTAGATGCCCCCCTTTGTTAGCCAGGTAGGTGCCCCCATTGTTAGCCAGGTAGGTGCCCCCATTGTCAGCCAGGTAGGTGCCCCCATCTGTTTGCCAGGTAGGTGCCCCCATCTGTTTGCCAGGTAGATGCCCCCATCTGTTTGCCAGGTAGTGCCCCCATCTGTTTGCCAGGTAGTGCCCCCATCTGTTTGCCAGGTGGATGCCCCCATCTGTTTGCCAGGGAGGTGCCCCCTCTGTTGCCAGGTAGTGCCCCCTCTGTTGCCAGGTAGTGCCCCCATCTGTTAGCCAGGTAGTGCCCCCATCTGTTAGCCAGGTAGTGCCCCCTCTGTTGCCAGGTAGTGTCCCTCTGTTGCCAGGTAGTGCCCCCATCTGTTAGCCAGGTAGTGCCCCCTTTGTTGCCAGGTAGTGCCCCCTCTGTTGCCAGGTAGTGCCCCCTCTGTTGCCAGGTAGTGCCCCCATCTGTTAGACAGGTAGTGCCCCCTTTGTTGCCAGGTAGATGTCCCCTCTGTTGCCAGGTAGATGTCCCTCTGTTGCCAGTAGTGCCCCCTCTGTTTGCCAGGTAGTGCCCCCTTTGTTACCAGGTAGTGCCCCCTCTGTTGCCAGGTAGTGCCCCCATCTGTTAGCCAGTAGTGCCCCCTCTGTTGCCAGGTAGATGTCCCCTCTGTTGCCAGGTAGTGCCCCTCTGTTGCCAGGTAGTGCCCCCTTTGTTACCAGGTAGTGCCCCCTCTGTTGCCAGGTAGTGCCACCATCTGTTAGCCAGGTAGTGCCCCCTTTGTTGACAGGTAGTGCCCCCCCTCTGTTGCCAGTTAGCGCCCCTCTGTTGCCAGGTAGTGCCCCCTCTGTTGCCAGGTAGTTGCCCTCTCTGTTAGCCAGGTAGAGCCCCCTAAAGCTAATAAAAATCAAATTATAACATCCACTTACCTTACCAGGCTCCTGCAGCGTGGCCAGCTCCCGACCGATCTCTTCAGCGGCGCAGGGGGAAGTGAGAGCAGCCGCGCGTCACTCCCCTGCAGTCCGCGCAGTCATTTCCCCCCTGCGCCGTTCACCTGTATGTACGGCGCACACACCGGCGCCGGACATACAGGGGGAGGAGGCAGGAGGGAGCGATCCTCCTGCCTCCTCCACGCACAGTGAGACCGCGGGCGGGTGAGCGGCCGCTGCGGCCGCTTCACCCGCCTGTAGGAGCGGTCCCGCGGCGCAAGAGTAGCGCACCAGCGCTACTCTTGCGCCGCGGTAATTTAAAGGACCCCCGCCGCCTGCAGGAGGAGGGAGGAATGCCAACTCCCCGGGAGGGCGGGAGGGGACCCCAAATAGCGGGACCCCCCCGCCAAAAACGGGAGAGTTGGCATGTATGTTCTAAAATTCCCTCCCTTATCTATCAATAAAATCTTCTTTTCCCCCTTATACTGTTGTGCTTGTCTTTATTCCCATTGGACGTCATGTATTCAATGGTGTATCAGCCCAGATGTCTTCTGGACCATCCATTTACATAAATTTTTTACATTCAAATGTAGATGTCAGATATAAAGTCCAAGTGTGGTGTGAACGGAGCTTTAAAGGTGATCTTGCTTTTTAGGCCCCATTCACATAGGGCCGGATTATGAAACAGGCTGCAGCAGTTTTCTGGTGTGATGACCAACAACAACAATGTAGTTGGTCCTGTCCAACGTATCAATGAAAGATTTGCACCATGAATGGGCGCACACAGAGAATAGGTAATCCACAGCAAACACAAGTAAGGTATGCTTGTGATTTATCTACAAATGTGCTAGAAAGTCATAGAATACAGAACCTCCATATATCAGTATTATTTATGGGAGGTGACACAATGTTCACAACATGTTCATCTCTTCCAGATTGGTGGATTGTGCAGTTGGGGGTGTGCAGACATTTCGGTTGTTGTGCCTTTATCAAGTGACATCTGCAGCCTGGGGCAGACAGGAGTCAGGGCGAGGTAAGGTATGCTTACGAGCCAGACATAGGAATACACTGTAAGAACTGTGGAATAGCTGCCTGAGGAGCTGGTCACAGCAGGGACAGTTGGGAGTTTCAAGCAAGGCTTAGATATCTACCTGAAAGTAAAGAATATGAATGTGTACGTAGCTATGTAAGATTCTGGATCCTGTCTGGTGGCGGCTCTGGGGTCAGAGATGGGGTCTCCCCTGGAGCAGATTGGTTCTTGCCTGGTGGGTTTCAGGGCATTCACCAGTGGGGAGGCGGGGCTGGAACTCCTTGTCTCCCTCCCTTCACCCTCATTTTACCCACCCTTGGTTGAACTTGATGGACACATGTCAACCGTACTATGTAACCATGTAATAGGGAGAAGAGCGCAGATGCGCTGTGTGTAAGTGGTGTCTCTCTACTCCTCTCGTAAGCATACCTTACCTCGCCCTGACTCCTGTCTGCCCCAGGCTGCAGATGCCCCTTCATAAAGGCACAACAGCCGAAACTTCATGACTAATTGGGGTCACACCCAGCCACATATAGATCAGGTCGCAGCGGGTGTGACACACAGCTGTACTCACATCCCCTGCGACGCTGAGTCTCCTCGGTCGGCATCCTCCGCAGGCCGGGAGATCATCGGGAGCTGGACGAGCTGCAGGGAGCGTGGTGAGGTAAGTAGTTTTTATTATTTTATTTTTATTAGCTATAGGGTGGCTACTACCTGGCTATAAGGGGCTCTACCTGGTTATAAGAGGGCTCCACCTGGCTACAAAGGGGGCACTGACTGGTTACAAGGGGGCACTACCAGGCTCTAGGGACACTACCTGGCTATGAGAGGGCTCTACCTGGCTACAAGGTGGCACTACTGTTGCGTCCGGCGCCCGCGATCCCTCCTGCGGGCGCCGCCGCAGCTCTGCCCCGGTCCCCGGGACGGGTGCCGCCGCCGCCCGGGTGTCGGGCGGCGGGCGCACTCGCCCCCCCGGCGTGTCACCACTTACCCGGCCGCGCTCCTGTCTCCTCGCAATCTCCTGCTGTCCGGCGCGCGCGTCCCTGTGATCTAAGGCGCGCGCGCGCCGGCTCTGTGAGATTTAAAGGGGCAGTGCGCCGGTAATTGGGTAATTGCCGGGCACTGCCTCTATTTCACCTGGGCGCTTCCGCCCGCTCCCTGCCGGATCTTTAGTGCCTTGCCTATTGTGAAAGCGTTCCTATTGTCTCGTCCTGATCTACCGTGTACCGTACCCTTGCTTCCGTCTACTGACCACGTATCTCTGCCGCCTGCCCTGACCGCCTGCCTGTTCTCGACCACGAACCATAGCTGCCTGCCCTGACCTCCTGCCTGACCCCGACTACGAGCCTGCCTGACGATTTTGCACCACGCTATACTTCGGCTGCCACCGCAAGCAAGTCACGTCAGGGGTAACGACCTGGTAGACTCCCGCCGCAGCAAGTCCATCCCGCTTTGCGGCGGGCTCTGGTGAATACCGGGACCTACTTAGATTCCGTTCCCTGGCGTGGCTTACACCATCGCTTGCGGTGGTCCAGTGGATCCACTTCCGCGTCCGGAACCGTAACAACTACCTGGCTACAATGGGGCACTACCTGGCTACAAGGGGGCTCTACCTGGCTACAAGGGAGCACTGCCTGGCTACAAGGGGGCTCTACCTGGCTACAAGGGGCTCTAGCTGGCTAGAAGGGGGAACAACCTGACTATAGGGACACTACCTGGCTACAAGGGGCTCTACCTGGCTACAAGGGGGCACCACCTGGCTATAGGGACTCTACCTGGCTACAACGGGGCTCTTCCTGGCTATAGGGACACTACCTGGCTACAAGGGGGCTCTACCTGGCTACAAGGGGGCATCTATCTGGCTACAAGGGGGCTCAACCCGGCTACAAGGGGGCATCTACCTGGCTACAAGGGGGCACTACCTGGCTACAGAGGGGCATCTCACTTGCTACAAGGGGCCATCTACATGGCTACAAGGGGCCATCTACTTGGCTACAAGGGGCCATCTACTTGGCTACAAGGGGGGGCATCTACCTGCCTGTAAGGGGCATCTACCTGAATGTAAGGGGCACTACTTGGTTATAGGGGGCTACTACCTGGGTATAGCGGCACTACTTGGCTAGAGGGGGCATCTACCTGGCTTTCTTCCAGAGCCGTTATGCAGTTAGGTGTAGTGGGGGTGGCTTTTTTAAAGGGGCGTGGTACACCAACAAGATGGGCGTGTCCATGCAATTTTTTTCAACTTTGACTCTCCCACTTTTCCACTTTCAAAAGTTGGCAAGTATGGGTAAACCCCTTGTACCTTGGTCTTCCTGTTCCAGCAGTAATGCGCCTGGATTTGCCGTCCTCCCGTCATAAATGTGTAGAATCATGCGTTTGTGGTGCGACGCCCCCAGAACCCCCCACATCTTGGGCGCATTACATAGTGCCACAGGTGCTGCATAGTGCGCCTAATTTTGGAGAGCGCCTGCTCATACATCTAGAGAGCAGGACTGCACCAGTTTCTGGGCAGGGCCTCATTGATTCAGGTTGTCCTGATCCCGCCATTGCCCAGTACAGCGTGGCGCGGACAGACAGAGGAGGAGGAAGGCCCCGGTCACAGCGCAGGGGATGTAAGTGTAAAAACTGCTATGTGAATATGAAAGCAGCTGTGACCGGGAGCGCGGGCCCCCTCCCAGCAGCATCCCCCTCCTCTCCCCAGCCCTGTAGCCCTCCTCTCCCAACCTTGTGTGTGGGGGGGCCCTCCTGGCCCCAGCCATGTGTGTGTGAGGGCCCCCTCCTCCCCCAGCCATGTGTGTGGGGGGCCCCCTCCTGCCCCCAGCCATGTGTGTGTGAGGTGCCCCCTCCTCTCTCCAGCCATGTGTGTGGGGGCCCCCTCCTGCACACAGCCATGTGTGTGTGAGGTGCCCCCTCCTCTCCCCAGCCATGTGTGTGGGGTGCCCCCTCCTGCCCCCAGCCATGTGTGTGTGAGGTGCCCCCTCCTCTCCCCAGCCATGTGTGTGTGGGGGCCCCCTCCTGCCCCCAGCCATGTGTGTGGGGTGCCCCCTCCTGCCCCCAGCCATGTGGGTGGGGAGCCCCCCTGCCCTTAGCCATGTGTGTGGGGGGCCCCCTCCTGCCCCCAGCCATGTGTGTGGGGTGCCCCCTCCTGCCCCCAGCCATGTGTGTGGGGTGCCCCCTCCTGCCCCCAGCCTTGTGTGTGGGGTGTCCCTCCTGCCCCCAGCCTTGTGTGTGGGGGGCCTCCTCCTGCCCCCAGCCTTGTGTGTGGGGGGCCTCCTCCTGCCCCCAGCCTTGTGTGTGGGGAACCCCTCCTGCCCCCAGCCTTGTGTGTGGGGGGCCTCCTCCTGCCCCCAGCCATGTGTGTGGTGTGCCCCCTCCTGCCCCCAGCCTTGTGTGTGGGGGGCCCCCTCCTGCCCCCAGCCTTGTGTGTGGTGTGCACCCTCCTGCCCCCAGCCTTGTGTGTGGGGTGCCCCCTCCTGCCCCCAGCCTTGTGTGTGGGTGGCCCCCTCCTGCCCCCAGCCCTGTGTGTGGGGGCTCCCCTCCGGCCCACAGCCTTGTGTGTGGGAGGCCCCCTCCTACCCCCAGCCATGTGAAGGAATCCCCTCCTGCCCCCAGTCTTGTGTGTGGGGAGCCCCCTCCTGCCCCCAGCCATGTGTGTGGGGAGCCCCCTCCTGCCCCCAGCCTTGTGTGTGGGGAACCCCTCCTGCCCCCAGCCATGTGTGTGGGGAACCCCTCCTGCCCCCAGCCATGTGTGTGTGGGTGCACCCACCTACCACCAGCCATGTGTGTGTGGGGGGCCCCCTCCTACCCCCAGCCATGTGTGTGGGGTGCCCCCTCCGGCCCCCAGCCTTGTGTGTGGGGTGCCCCCTCCTGCCCCCCCCCTTGGGTGTGGGGGGCCCCCTCCTGCCCCCAGCCTTGTGTGTGGGGGGCCCCCTCCTGCCCCCAGCCTTGTGTGTGGGGGGCCCCCGCCTGCCCCCAGCCTTGTGTGTGGGGGGGCCCCCTCCTGCCCCCAGCCATGTGTGTGGGGTGCCCCTTCCTGCCCCCAGCCTTGTGTGTTGGGGGCCCCCTCCTGCCCCCAGCCATGGATGGGCGTCCCCTCCTGCCCCCAGCCATGTGTGTGGGTCCCCTCCTGCCCCCAGCCTTGTGTGTGGAGTGCCCCCTCCTGCCCCCAGCCATGTGTGTGGGGGTCCCCCTCCTGCCCCCAGCCATGTGTTTGAGTCCCCTCCCGCCCCCAGCCTTGTGTGTGGGGGTCCCCCTCCTGCCCCCCGCCTTGTGTGTGGGGGCCCCCACCTGCCCCCAGCCATGTGTGTGGGGTCCCCCTCCTGCCCCCAGCCGTGTGTGTGGGGTGCCCCCTCCTGCGCCCAACCAGGTGTGTGGGGGCCCCCACCTGCCCCCAGCCATGTGTGTGGGGGGTCCCCTTCTGCCCCCAGCCTTGTGTGTGGGAGGACCCCTCCTGCCCCCAGCCATATGAAGGAGTCCCCTCCTGCCCCCCGTCTTGTGTGTGGGGGGCCCCCATCCTACCCCCAGCCATGTGTGTGGGGGCCCCCTCCTGCCCCCAGCCATGTGTGGGGATCCGCTCCTGCCCCCAGCCTTGTGTGGGTGGAGCCCCCTCCTCCCTCCAGGATTGTTTGTGGTGCGCCCCAGGCCCCCCCCCCCCCCACACAAGACTGGGGGGAAGGGACCCCCACACATGGCTGGGGACAGGAAGGGACCCCCCCACACACACACAAGGCTGGGGGGAGGAGGAGAGCAGCCCACCTGACTACCTTCCCACCCAGCTACCTACCCATCTCCCTGGCTTCCTGGCTACCCACCCACCTTGCTGCCCGGCTACCCACCTCCAGGGCTGCCTACCTCCCTTGCTGCCCGGCTACCCATCTCCCTGGCTGCCCGACTACCTGGCTACCTACTACACACCTGGATATCTGGCCACATACCCACCTACCTATGGGGGGTAACCTTGCCTGTCGACTATCCGGTTACCTACCTACAGGGGGACCACTATCTACCTACATATGGGGGGGGGGGGCTATATACCTAATTTCCAGGGCACAAAAGGGAACATTATTTCCATTTGGGGCACTATGGATGGGGAGTTTGTACACAAGGTATTAAAATGATTAAAAAAAAAGTGGGGAGTCTCAGGTGTTTGTGTTGTGAATTGTGCAGAGACGAGTGGTGGCCGGGAGAAGTCATCATGGTGACCTGGGTTGGATGGAGAAGAAAAGGGAACATGAATGACTCGTCAGACAAGACGTCAACTGAAAGTCACTAAATGTAATTGCGTTGTATCTACCACTATATGGGCACCATATGGCAGCAATATTGGGCTTACTGTAATGAATTATATTCAGTGACCGTATGATGGTATTATTCAAAATTATTCAGCAATTGCATTTTTTTCAGCTGGGGGAGGGAAAAAGGGGGTTTGGGTGTGGGGGGGGCAAATGGGTGGGTGTGGGGGGGGTTTTGGCAAAAGGGACCGGGGCGTTCAGCTTTTTGGGGGCCTAAAAAATTTTTTTGGAAGTCTGTGTGGGACCTAATTGGGATTCCTTAGCACTTTTTACCCAAAGAATAGGGTTTTGGACACTGACCCCCTAGAAAGGCAGGGTTTTGGGTCCGATGAATTGTATTGTTTAACAAAAATATGGAAAATATAGCCCTTTGTAGGTTTAAAATTGGCTCTGTAAAAAAATTAGGGGAAATAAAAACCTTTAAATTTTGGAGGGGGTTTACACCTCTGACTATAGAGTGGATTACCCCTTGGCTTTAGAGGGGGAAACCCTGGGACTATAGAGTGGATTACACCTTGACTTAGGGGTTTAAAACTTGACTTTTGATTTGGATACACTTTGACTATAGAGTGGATACTCCTCGGGACTATAGAGGGGGTTACACCTCTGACTATAGGTGGATCACCTCTGACTATAGAGTGGTTTACTCCTCTGATTTATAGAGTGGATAAAACCTCGGGGATTATAGGTAAATTTAATCCTTGAATTAGAGGGGATACCCCCCTGACTTTTTGATTTGGATACACCTCTGACTATAGATTGGAAAACACCCCTTGACTATAGAGTGGTTTCCCCTTGACTATAGAGGGATATTTCCTAGACTATAGGGGGATACACCTCTGACTTTAAGTGGTTTACACCTCTGACTATAGATTTGGATACCCCTTCTAAACTTTTACAGTGGATACCCTCTAAATATAGAGGGGGTTTACCCTCGGGACTATAGAGGGGAAAACCCCACTGATTATAGAGGGGTTTTCACCTTTGCTATAAAATGGGTTAAAACCCTCGACTATATAGTGGATCTCCTCTAACTTTGAGGGGATACCCCCTTGGGCCCTATAGAGGGGGGAAAACCTCTGCTATTTGGGGAAATTTTCCCTCTGACTATAGAGGGGAAAAAACCTCTGACTATAGAGTGGGTTACCCCTTTCTGATTTTTTGTGGGGATACACCTCTGACTATAAAAGGGGTACCCTTGCCTTAGAGTGGGTAAAACCTTGATTAGGGTGGTTACTCTGATTTTGAGGGGATACACCTCTGACTATAGAGTGGGTACCCCTCTCCCTATGGGTTGGGTTTACACCTCGGGCCCTATGGGGTGGGAATACTCGGACAAATTGAGTGGAAAATTCCTGGACTAAGGGGGGTTGGGAAACCCCCTCTGACTTTTGAGGGGGGGTACACCTCTGACTTTTTGGGTGGTTACTCGGGAATAAGGGTGGATATCCTTTCAAACTATGGGAGTGGGAACTCCTCCCCCCTATTGAGTGGGTACCCCTCTATATAGGGGGGATACTCTGATATAGAGGGGAATATTCCCTGTTTTTAGATTTGGATACCCCCTCTCCCTTTTTGGGGGGTTACACCTCGGGACTTTAGGGTGGATCCCTCTAAAATATAGAGTTTTTTTTCCCTCTGATAAAAGAGTGGATATTCCTTTTGCTATAGGGGGTGGATACTCCTCTGATTTTAAAAGAGTGGGTACCCCTTTTGGAATATATAGGGATTCACCTCTGACTAAAAGATGGATCCCCTTTGGGGATATAGGGGTGGATACTCCTTACTTTTAGAGTGGAAAACTCTGACTTTTGAGTGGATACCCCTCGGACTATAGAGTGGGTACCCTTGACTCTGTGTGGAAAACTCCCGGCTATAGAGTGGTTATTTCCCTGACTTTAGAGGGGGGTAACACCTCTGACAAATTCGTGGATACCCCCTTGACTATAGGGTGGATATTCCTCGGAATTAGAGAGGGAAACCTTGACTATAGAGTGGTTTACCCCTTTGGGACTATAGAGTGGATCCCATCTTGCCTTTGGTTTTACCCCTTGACTATAGAGTGGATACACCCTGACTAAAAGGTGGATACACCTCTAATATAGAGGGGATACCCTCTGCTTTTAGGTGGATACACCTCTGACTATAGAGGGGAAAACACGTGGGGACTTAGAGGGGAAAAAACCCTTGTTATAAAATTGGTTTTACCCCTTGACTATAGAGGGGATAAACCTTGCCTTTTAGAGTGGATACCCCTTAAATATAGAGGGGGTTTACCCCCTCGGGACTTTTGTGTGGGAAAACCCTGGGACTATGGGAGTGGATACCCCCTGTGACTATAGGTGGATACACCTGTGACTTTTAGAGTGGATACACCCGGGTGACAAAGGGGTGGTTTACCCCTCTGACTTAGGGGGGATACCTCTGACTATGGGAGGGGGTTTTCCCCTTTTGGGACTAAGAGTGGAAAACTCCTCTGACATAGAGGGGTTACTCCTCTGCTAAAAGAGTGGATACCCCTTTGGGATTATAGAGTGGATACACCTCTGACTATAGGGGGGATACTCCTCTGAAAATAGAGGGGGAAAACTCCTCTGACTATAGGGGGGTTTACCCCTTTTAAAAATTTATAGAGTGGGTACACCTCTGGATTTTTAGGGTGGTTATCTCGGGATATAGGTGGAAAACTCCTCTGACTAAGGGGTGGATAAACCTGTGACTATAGATTTGGATACCCCTTGGACTATAGAGTGGATACCCCGGGTGACTATAGGTGGTTACACCTGGTGATTTTATAGAGTGGATACCCCTGGGGACTATAGGTGGTTAAAACCTCTGTTTTAGAGGGGTTTTCCTCTGATTTAGAGTGGAAAACCCCTTTTGACTGTAGATTTGGATACTCTCTGACTATAGGTGGAAAACTCCCCCCCCTAAATATGGGTTTTGGATACCCCTTGGGACTATAGAGTGGTTTCCCTTTTCTGACTATAGGGGGGGAATATCCTCTGACTATAGAGTAAAATCCCATCTCTGAATATAGAGTGGATACCCTTTTGGGATTTAGATGGATACCCCTTTTCCTAAATATAGGGGGGAATAAAACCTTTCTGACTATAGAGTGGTTTACTCCTCGGGGAAATTTTAGAGTGGTTTACACCTTGACTATAGAGGGGATCCCACCTTAAATATAGGTGGATACACCTCTGACTAAGATTGGATCCCACCTCTGCCCTATAGTGTGGAACTTTTTGGGACTTTTGAGTGGAAACCCCTTGGGCTATCGAGTGGGTACCCTCGGGACTATAGAGGGGTTACACCTCTGCTATGAGAGGATACACCTCGGGATTAGAGTGGATACACTCTCTGATAAGGGGGTTACCCTTGATTTATAGGGTGGATACCCCTTGAAAAATAGGAGGTACTCCTCTAAACTATGGGAGGGGATACACCTCTGACTTAGAGTGGTTTAACACCTCTGATTTGAGGGATCCCAACCTTAAATATAGGGGGGGTACTCTCTGATTTTTGAGTGGTTAAACCTGACTATAGATTGGATCCCCACCTCTGATATAGAGTGGATACACCTCTGACTATAGAGTGGAAAAACCCCTCTGACTATAGGTGGATACACCTCGATTTAAGAATGGGTCCCCTCGGGGACTAAAAGAGGGATACTCGGTGATTATAGTTTGGGGTTTCCCCTCTGACTTTAGGTGGAAAATCCTGGGGAACTATAGATTGGATACACCTTGATATAGGGGGGTTACTCCTGGGGCTCCCTGAGTGGATACCCCGGATATAAAGTGGTTTTAAACCCAAATCTCTGGAAACAAAAGAGGGAAACACCCCCTGACTATAGAGTGGAACCCCTTGACTATACGTGGAAAACCCTCTTATTTTAGAGTGGAAACCCTCTGATATAGAGTGGTTTTAAAACTCTGCCTATAGAGGGGGATAACCTTAAACTATAGAGTGGTTAAAACCCTTGGGATATAGAGGGTTTAAACCTTGACTATGAGTGGATACACCTCTGATTTTGAAGGGGTACCCCTCTGACTTAGGTGGATATTTCCTGTAAACTTTTGGGGAAAACCCCCCGGACTATAAAGTGGATACATCTCTGAAAAAAGGGAGTGGATACACCTTGTTTTATAGGGGTGGTTTACACCTCTGACTATAGGTGGATATCCCCCCTGACTGTTAGTGGATACCCTTGATATAAAGTGGATACATCTCTGCAAAAGGTGGATACACCCTGACTATAGAGTGGATACCCCTCGGGGACTTTTAGAGTGGAAAACCTCTGACTTTTTAAAAGTGGATAAAACCTTGCTATAGAGGGGGATACTCCTTGATGTTTTAGGGGTAACCCTGTTTAGAGTGGATAAAACCTCGGGAAATATAAAATTTGGGTACCCCTTGTTTTTAAGGGTCCCTTACTCCTGTGCTATAGATTGGATACGCTTTTGTCTTTTGGTTTTGGGTACACCTCTGATTTTAAAATGTGGATACATCTCTGAAAAAGGGAGTGGATCACCTCTGACGGTAGAGTGGATACCCCTCTGACTTTTAGGTGGTTTCACCTCGACTATAGAGTGGATACACCTTGACTTTTAAAATGGTACCCCCTTTTGAATAAAAGGGGTGGATACCCCTCTGACTGTTTTGGGGTTACCCCGGGCCCCGGGAAATTTGCCCCATGGGGCCCAAAAACCGGGGCATTTGCCCGGCGGGCCGCTAGGGTCCGGGCCGCAGGGGGGCCCCGGAAATCGCCCGCCGAGGGGAAAGGTTTTTCCCCCCCCGGCGGGCCCGAGTGCCGGTCTGTGGCGCGCTACGGGGGCCCCGCAATGGTCGCATAAGCGACCCGGACCCCTGTGGAGGGGGACGACGGGGCCCCCCCCTCGCCACCGGCTCCCATGGGGGGTCAGGACCCAGCCAAGGGCAGCCTTCCCGGCCCCGGCCTGCACCGCGCGGTGCAAGCGCGGCCGAGGCT